>JAWPHD010003247.1:0-224188 GCA_037043455.1 Cyrtodaria siliqua | reverse complement strand
TCCGTCTGTCCGTCTGTCTGTCCATAAACTTTTTTTTGTAGCGACTTCTCCTCTGAAACTACTGAATGGATTTTCATGAAACTTTACAGAAATGTTGCCCATGAAGTCTAGTTGATCCTAGCAAAAATTCATGTTGATGTGAAATCCAAGATGACCGCCAGATCTAAAAATAGGTTTTTAAAAAACAAGTTTGTTGCGACTTCTTCATGAAAACTATAAGTGATATTGATATGGGACTTTTTCTAAAATGATCAGCATGACATGATGTTGGTCCTAGTCGAAAATCCTTTTGATTCGACGTTAAACATGGCTGCCAGCGGCCATCTTTGTTTACATAGAGTTATATAATGAAAACTTGTAGCAACTACTCCTCTGAAACTACTTGACGGATTTTCATGAAACTTCACAGGAATGTTGCTCTTGATGTCTAATTGATCCTAGCAAAATTTCAGGTCGGCTGGAAATTCAAGATGGCCGCCACGGCTAAAAATAAATGTTCAAAATACAAGTTTGTAGCGACTACTTCTTGAAAACTATAAGTGATATTGATATGGGACTTTTTCTAAAATGATCAGCATGACATGATGTTGGTCCTTGTCAAAAATCGTTTGATTCAACGTTAAACATGGCTGCCAGAGGCCATCTTTGTTTACATACAGTTATATAGTAAAAACTTGTAGCGACTAATCCTTTGAAACTACTTGACAGATTTTCATGAAACTTTACAGGAATATTGCTCTTAATTTCTAATTGATCCTAGCAAAATTTCAGGTCGGCCAGAAATTCAAGATGGCCACCACAGCTAAAAATAGATTTTTAAAAAAGAAGTTTGTAGCGACTACGTCTTGAAAACTATAAGTGATATTGATATGGGACATTTTGTAAAATGATCAGCATGACATGATGGTTATAAGAGTCAAACATTATTTTGATTCGACGTTAAACATGGCTGCCAGTGGCCATCTTTGTTTACATAGAGTTATATAATGAAAACTTGTAGCGACTACTCCTCTGAAACTACTTGACGGATTTTCATGAAACTTCACAGGAATGTTGCTCTTGATGTCTAATTGATCCTAGCAAAATTTCAGGTCGCCTGGAAATTCAAGATGGCTGCCATGGCTAAAAATAGATTTTCAAAATACAAGTCTGTAGCGACTACTACTTGAAAACTATAAGTGATATTGATATTGGACTTTTTGTAAAATGATCAGCATGACATGATGTTGGTCCTTGTCAAAAATTGTTTTGATTCAACGTTAAACATGGCTGCCAGCAGCCATCTTTGTTTACATAGAGTTATATAGTAAAAACTTGTAGCGACTAATCCTTTGAAACTACTTGGCAGATTTTCATGAAACTTTACAGGAATGTTGCTCTTAATGTTTAATTGATCCTAGCAAAATTTCAGATCGGCCAGAAATTCAAGATGGCCGCCACAGCTAAAATTATAGCTTTTAAAAAAGAAGTTTGTAGCGACTACGTCTTGAAAACTATAAGTGATATTGATATGGGACTTTTTGTAAAATGATCAGCATGACATGATGGTTATCAGAGTCAAACATTATTTTGATTCAACGTTAAACATGGCTGTCAGCGGCCATCTTTGTTTACATAGAGTTATATAATGAAAACTTGTAGCGACTATTCCTGTGAAACTACTTGACGGATTTTCATGAAACTTCACAGGAATGTTGCTCTTGATGTCTAATTGATCCTAGCAAAATTTCAGGTCGGCCGGAAATTCAAGATGGCCGCCACGGCTAAAAATAATTTTTCAAAAAACAAGTCTGTACTTCCTGAAATCAAAATCAATCAGTAGAGCTTCAAGGTCATTGACCTCTTCTTATTGTTTTATATTCCATCCAAACATGCATACAAGAAGTAGGAGCAGTGTGTCATTCGTGCTTGCCTCGTTTTCTAAAGGAAACACTCCATTTTCGCTGGAGCTACAATGATCGCGGCTCTAGCACAAATGGAGTACAAGAAAATTTGCAGCAACTCTGCAGTTCTTAAGGTGAGAAGGTTCTAGACTGCCCATACTGTATGTTTTTATATAGATGTAATTAGAAAGTGAGCATGGAATGTTCATTCCTGTTTTCACCTTGTACAATGTTGGCGTGCCGTAAAACCCCAATTCAACTCGTTAGCTAAATATTAAGGGACAGAGATCAAAGATCAGAAGAGCTTATACCGGGGCCAGGTCATCTTCCAGATTACTTCTCTGAAACTACTTGATGCATTAGCATGAAACTAAAACAGTTCAAAGGAATGCTCTTTTGATGTCAAGTTGATCTTAAGAAAATATCAGAAATTCAAGATGGCCACTACAGCTAAAATAGATGTCAAAATACAATTTGGTGGCGATTTCTTACAACAACATAAGTGGTATTGATTTGGAGCCTTTATCAAAATGACTGGCATGACATGAGACTGGTCCTAATAAAATGCCTTTTGATTCAATGTCAAACATGGTTGCCAGCAGTCATCTTTGCTTACATACAGATATATAGAAAAAGAACTTGTGGCGACTACACCTCTGAAACTACCTGATAGACTTTCATGAAACTTTGCAGGAATGTTAGTCTTGATGTCTAGTTAGTCCGAAGTAAAAATCAGGTTGAACGAAAATTTAAAAATCCGCCACAGCTCAAAATATATTTTCAAAGGACAATTTGTTTGCGACCTTCTCAAAAAGAATGAATGGCGCCTTGCAGTGGTATTGATCAGAATGATTTTTAGCTCTACTGGCCAAGGGCCAGCAGAGCTTATGGGATGGCGAGTTGTCCGTCGTCCGTCCGTCCGTTGTTCGTCCGTTGTCCGTACGTCGTCCATCGTCCGTCGTTAACTTTTGTCTCGTTACGACGATAGGGCCTTCATTTTTCGTCTGGTCTTTACCAAACTTTACCACATTATTAATATCAATGAAAGCTCGGACAAGTTTTAAAACCAGCCAGATGGGACCAGTAACAGCTATGGCCCTTGATTTAATTAAAAATGCTATATTGCTATATTTTGCCTCGTTAAGACGATAGGGCCTTCATTTTTCATCCTATATTTACCAAACTTTAACAGATTGTTATTATCAATGAAAGCTCGGAAAAGTTCGAAAACCAGCCATATCGGACCAGTAACAGCGGAGTTATGGCCCTTGATTTAGTTAAAAATGCTATATTTTGCTTCGTTCAGACGATAGGGGCTTCATTGTTCATCCGATCTTACCAAACTTTACCAGATTTGATGGCTTTCTTTTTTTTTATAGTATAATTTTTTTTTTTTTTAGTTTTTAGCTCAACTGATCAGAGATCAGCGGAGCTTATGCCGTGGTGCGGCGTCCGTCGTCCGTCCGTCTGTCTGTCCGTCAGTCTGTCTGTCCGTTAACTTTTATTTGTAGCGACTACTCTTCTGAAACTACTGGATGGATATTCATGAAACTTTACAGAAATGTTGCCTATGAAGTCTAGTTGATCCTAGCAAAAATTCATGTTAATGTGAAATCCAAGATGGCCGCCAAAGCTAAAAACAGAATTTTAAAATACAAGTTTGTAGCGACTACTTCTTGAAAACTATAAGTGATATTGATATGGGACTTTTTCTGAAATTATCAGCATGACATGATGTTGGTTCTTGTCAAAAATCATTTTGATTCGACGTTAAACATGGCTGCCAGTGGCCATCTTTGTTTACATAGTTATATAGTAAAAACTTGTAGCGACTACTCCTCTGAAACTACTTGGCGGATTTTCATGAAACTTTACAGGAATGTTCCTCTTGATGTCTTATTGATCCTAGCATAATTTCAGGTCGGCCAGAAATTCAAGATGGCCGCCACAGCTAAAAATAGATTAAAAAAAAATAAGTTTGTAGCGACTATTTCTTTAAAACTATAAGTGATATTGATATGGGACTTTTTCTAAAATGATCAACATGACATGATTTTGTACCTAGGCAAACATTATTTTGATTCGACGTTAAACATGGCTGCCAGTGGCCATCTTTGTTTACATAGAGTTATATAGTAAAAACTTGTAGCGACTACTCCTCTGAAACTACTTGACGGATGTTCATGAAACTTCACAGGAATGTTGCTCTTGATGTCTAGTTGATCCTAGTAAAATTTCAGGTCGGCCGGAAATTCAAGATGGCCGCCACGGCTAAAAATAGATTTAAAATAAATAATTTTTTAGCGACTCCTTCTTGAAAACTGTAAGTGATATTGATATGGGACGTTTTCTAAAATGATCAGCATGACATGATGTTGATCCTTGTCGAAATTTGTTTTGATGCGACTTTAAACATAGCCACTAGCAGCCATCTGTTTTTACATAGATTTATATAGTAAACATTTGTAACAACTTCTCCTCTCAAACTACTTGACGAATTTGTATGAAACTTCACAGGAATGATTCTCTTGATGTCTAATTGATCCCAGATTTTTTTTAGGTCGGCCGGAAAGTCAAGATGGCCGCCATGGCTAAAAACAGATTTTAAAAAAAAGTTTGTAGCGACTACTTCTATAAAACTGTAAGTGATATTGATATGGGACTTTTTCTAAAATAATCAGCATGACATGATATTGATCCTTGTCGAAAATTATTTTGATTCGACATTAAACATGGGCGCCAGTGGCTATCTTTGTTTACATAGAGTTTGTATGGTAAAAATTTGTAGCGGCTACTCCTCTGAAACTACTTGACAGATTTTCATGAAACTTCACAGGAATTATGCTCTTGATGTCTAATTGATCCTAGCAAAATTTCAGGTCTGCCGGAAATTCAAGATGGCCGCCACGGCTAAAAATAGATTTTTAAAAAATAAGTTGAAAACTATAAGAGATATTGATGTGGGACTTTTTCTAAAATGATCAGCATGACATGATGTTGATCCTTGTCGAAAATTATTTTGATTCGATGTTAAACATGGCTGCCAGCGGCCATCTTTGTTTACATAGAGTTATATAATGAAAACTTGTAGCGACTACTCCTCTGAAACTACTTGACGGATTTTCATGAAACTTCACAGGAATGTTGCTCTTGATGTCTAATTGATCCTAGCAAAATTTCAGGTCGGCTAGTAAATCAAGATGGTCGCCACGGCTAAAAATAGATTTTAAAAAAATAAGTTGGTAGCGACTACTTCTTGAAAACTATAAGAGATATTGATATGGGACTTTTTCTAAAATGATCAGCATGACATGATGTTGGTCCTTGTCGAAAATCGTTTTGATTCGACGTTAAACATGGCTGCAGCGGCCATTTTTGTTTACATAGAGTTATATAATGAAAACTTGTAGCGACTACTCCTCTGAAACTACTTGACGGATGTTCATGAAACTTCACACGAATGTTGCTCTTGATCTCTAATTAATCCTAGCAAAATTTCCGGTCGGCCGGAATTCAAGATGGCCGCCATGGCTAAAAATAGATTTTCAAATACAAGTTTGTATTGACTACTTCTTGTAAACTATAAGTGATATTGATATGGGACTTTTTCTAAAATGATCAGCATGACATGACAGTTATTCGAGTCAAACATTATTTTGATTGGACGTTAAACATGGCTTCCAGTGGCCATTGGCCATCTTTGTTTACATAGAGTTATATAATGAAAACTTGAAGCGACTTCTCCTCTGAAACTACTTGATGGATTTTCATGAAACTTCACAGGAATGTTGCTCTTGATCTCTAATTAATCCTAGCAAAATTTCCGGTCGGCCGGAAATTCAAGATGGCCGCCATGGCTAAAAATAGATTTTTAAAAAATAACTTTTGTAGCGACTACTTCTTGAAAACTATAAGAGATATTGATATGGGACTTTTTCTAAAATGATCAGCATGACATGATGGTTATCCGAGTCGAACATTATTTTGATTCAATGTTAAACATGGCTGTCAGCGGCCATCTTTGTTTACATATAGTTATATAATGAAAACTTGTAGCGACTTCTCTGAAACTACTTGACGGATTTTCATGAAACTTCACAGGAATGTTGCCCTTGATGTATAATTGATCCTAGCAAAATTTCAGGTCGACCGGAAATTCAAGATGGCCGCCACTGCTAAAAATATATTTTCAAAAAACAAGTTTGTAGCGACTACTTCCTGAAATCAAAATCAATCAGTAGAGCTTCAAGGTCATTGACCTCTTGTTTATTTTTTGAAATTGTTTCATTAATTACACTTTGTCAGATTGTTAATGTCAATGAAAGCTCGGACTATTTTGAAAAACAGCCAGATCGGTAAAGTAACAGCGGAGTTATGGCCCTTGATTTCATTAAAAATGCTATAATTTGCTTCGATAGTACGTTAGGGCCTTTCATTTTGCATCTGATCTTACCAAACTTTACCAGATTTGATGCCTTTCTTTTTTTTATATTATAATTGTTTCATTAATTTTTTTTTTCATTTTTTTTTCATTGATTGATTTTTTTCATTTTTTTTTTATCTCTATTGACCAAGTTCGAAAACCAGCCAGAGCTGACCAGTATCAGAGGAGTTCTGGCTCTTGATTTAGTTAAAAATGCTATATTTTTCATCTGATCTTTACCAAACTTTACCAGATTATTTAGTTATGGCCCTTGATTTAGTTAAAAATGCCAAAAACTTAAAACAAACACGTAAATTGCAGTTACTCGCTTCATTGAGCTTATAAGAGCCATGTTACCAGTAGAGCATCCATAGACCTTCTTGGGCCTCTTGTTTTATTATTTGCATAACACTTCGAGATGGCGAGGAATCAAGATGGCGAGGACGATGGTAATACTGGATGTTGATGATTATAGTGATATGATGATGTTGGTTATATCAGGGCTTTATATGACAGGGATATGACACGACAGTACAAAAGCTGTTTTCAACTGAAACACTTGTCGTCACGGTAAGTTTATTGATTATGCGCTACATTTATCGATTTTTTACTACGCTTATCGTGGCTTATCGTGGCGGTATGCGAGAGGCCTCAATGTACGTACCACCCATCTACATTGCAAACGGACATGATGTATCCATGTTTTACTTAATTATTATATATTTTATATTACCAGAAAGCCAAATAAATAACCTTTCTAATGGTGTAATTTTATTCCAAATAACTGTTAAATAAATAGGCAAAATCTCGAGTTGGAACTGAAATATATCGCATTTTTTCGTTTCTTAAAGTGTTTTCGCATATCACCGTGTGTTTATTGGTTTGGTCATCAAACATTTATTGTTTAATACATATTTAAATAAGATGCATGGTTAGAAAGCCAAATAAATAACCTTTTTTAATGGTGTAATTTTATTCCAAATAACGGTGAAATGAATAGGCAAAATCTCGAGTAGGAACTGAAATATATCGCATTTTTTCGTTTCTTAAAGTGTTTTCGCACATCACCGTGCGTTTATTGGTTTGGTCATCCCGTGTCGCGTTTTTTTCTTCCTTTCAGTATATTCAGGTATATATAAGTGCACTATGTTACACCTGCATCAGGTGGTATTAGTTGAACAATCCGGAATTAATCTACGCCATGTTCACCCCTGCACATATAGTACATGTAACTACATATACTTTGCTTTTAACGGTAGACTACAGATTCCTCCGGATATATTATGGTATTTCTGAAAATGAAAAAAAATAATATGAAAATACAGAATATTGGTGATCGTTTTTTCCCCATATAAAACCAATGCAACCAATCAAAACCTCATTTATATCTATCTTTACTACACCAGCATTCATTTGCCAGAAATAAATAGAAAAAAAGTATTTAATATAAGTGCATGAAAAGGTGTATTATATCACACCTGCAATATTTGTTTCGTACGTTTTTAACAAAAACTTGTATTTTCATCGGACTAAAAAAGAGTCAAGTTAACTGTTTACAGAAATATGAATCAACGCAATGTTTAATTTAAACCCTGTTTCAT
Source organism: Cyrtodaria siliqua (assembly GCA_037043455.1). Classification (NCBI taxonomy): domain Eukaryota; kingdom Metazoa; phylum Mollusca; class Bivalvia; order Adapedonta; family Hiatellidae; genus Cyrtodaria; species Cyrtodaria siliqua. The sequence goes on along the minus strand of JAWPHD010003247.1, from coordinate 216,281 downwards.
CAAAATATCGTTAACATATTGTAGTATATCGCTTGTAAAGGTACCTATAGATGTGTAACACTTTGCCACTTCAGCGATTTCAGACGCCATTACACGGTAATGTAAACAAAAGAACCCGTTACTAGCAAACAAACTCCCGTCAATTAACACCTAAATCGATATCGATTCAAAAACAAAATTACATACAATTAAAGAGAAACAGTTTATGTTTAAGATTTCACTAAGGATTAACCTATAAATATTAAAGATGTTATCCGATTTTCTTACCTTGATTTTTCTCTATATTCTTCGCATTTGCAGTACATTTTCAAAATGGCGGAACAGGAAGACAAGTTATTCGGGTTTAAAAGTGGGAGACCAGTCCCTTCATATAAAGCCCTGGTTATATTCGTTGTGGTGATGGTAGGGGTGGTGGTGGTGACAATGACCACTGTGTTTATGGTGATGATAATGATTTACGTATGTGGTGATAATAATTGATGATGGTAACAATACTGATTGAATATGCTGATGATGATGGTGCTATTTGATGGTTACGCTAGTTGATAGAAGCGATATTTTCTGGAATAAAATCCACATTGTTTATAGTGCGTACAATACACGGTTCGAGAACATGTAATGAAATAATGAAGCACACAGAATATAAGAGTTTTTTTTAAATATAGTTTAATGTACTATTTGCATATTTTCATTCTTAACAATCAACCAATAACTACAAACCAAACGTATTCCTAAGACGGAAATAGCACTATTAAAAAGCAAATAACTTTTATTTATACAAATAGAAGGGTAAATTTTCCTTCGTCATCAGATTGATCAACACAATCTATATGCACAGAGAGAGAGAGAGAGAGAGAGAGAGAGAGAGAGAGAGAGAGAGGGACAGACAGAGACAGAGACAAATAGTATTTGCAAACAAATCATATCTCTGTAAACAAATTCCGAAGAAGAGAAACAGGTATTTGCATCATTAGGTTGTCCTTCCATTTGTTCGGTTTTGTACAGAACTTTCTCTAGCTATCAAGTTTGAATGGAATTCAACCAAACGAGTAACATTGATGAAAAAATCGTATTTTAAGGTTACAACATGAATAAAACTAAAATGGGAACATGACCAATTGAAAGGCTTCCCTTGAATTTAAGGTGGAAAAAGTCGTCCTCACTGGGAGCCTCAAAGCACATTTAGTAAAATAAAAACAGCAACATGTCACGTGTTACTCCATTAGCGTACACGGTTAATACGATACACACTTTGTCAAACTATAGCACTTTCAAAATGTTCACACAGATGTAAAAGTCTTACACCTGGCGTGGAGTTATTGTACATCACACAACACCATCTACAACCAACTCTCCTTAAACAATCTGCTAGGTGACTGTGTTAAGAGCATGGTCAGTCGTGAACGAGGGGTCATCATGGCCTTCTTAGACGAAGCACCCATCTTTACTACACACGTGGTGATCGGTGAAACAATGTTAACTGGGCGTCGAGTTGCAGGGGTGGACGGGAACAAGACTTTACATGGGGTAGAGTTGTTGAGGTTCTCGATGTGCTGGATCATGATGTCCCTGACTTGCGCGTGGATGTTAACGTCGTTGAGACGCTTCTTGGGTCTGACATTACACGGGGAAGCACCTAAGTCTACAACATGGACGGCAGGACTGTTATGATTCTGCAAATAATAATACAAATATGATATTAATTAAGGTGAGATTAATAAAAATAATAAAACATATTTACTGATCAAAAGTCCGATCTGTATTGATAGCTTTTCGGTGTGATAAAGATTTGACGAATTAGAAATTGTATGTTTCCCAGAGAAATGTTAGTTTTTTCTTTTAATACACTTCTTATTCAGGCAAACTGTATACATTTTGTGAAGAACTTCGGGTATGTTTTGATTTACATACTTGATAGAAGTCCATCTACAAGTTCTCAAGAACACATATTTCCTTGCAAGTCTTGCATGAATTTTCATGTTATAGTTTTAAATGTTTAATTACCTTAGTTTTCTGAATGTTGGCCTTATCATCGAGATTCTCCTTGCTCAGCTCTTCATCCAGCAGCGCGATGTTGGTGTCTTCCATCTCCAGCCAGAAGTTGGCCACGTCATCGCCGAGCTCCTTTGGGATCGTGAACACGGAATGGGCGTTGTCAATAAGCGTCGTCACGGCCTTGCTCAGGATCGGCTGAACGCACTGCATGTCTTCAGGAGTGAGCTAAACACACAAAAAATATTTAAATAGTGGCGGTTGGCGAATGCTTAGGGTAAAATGTATTGTCGTTTAAACCATTAGAAAAACGTGTCTGATAAACCATTGTTTTTTGCGGTGATGGTGTGATACACACAAATGTAAGCTTTTAGTTTTCTGTAATTCTATTCAACCGGTAATCGTTAATAACTTATAATTACCTTTCTCGGACATAGCAGACTGGGAGCGAATACGACACCGAGGGAGCTGGAAGACATCTTGTTCTCTGTTACACCGGCGACGCGATGCAATAGGTCGAGCAGACTCTCAAGAAGTATGGCGTTCTCTCTCGGCAACATTATGGTCATCATCTGGAGCGCCTTAAGTTGCTTATCCTCAGCCTTCGACCTTTCCCTCTCAGTCCGGACCATGTCTATGAAAAATATTACACACTATTAATACAACGGCAAATTATAATTGCTGAAAATGCAATGTACTTTCATAGGTTCACTTATTTGCAAACTTTTAAGGGATACACGCGTCATCTTGGTGTAATTTGCACCGGTAAATGTTTACCATATTTTCTGTCATTTTCACTTTAAAGGGGCATACGGCAATTTTAAAGTATGTACAAAAATAACATCTCGATGTATTAATATAGAATCAATTTGACTTTTTAAACCTGTTTGCATATAAAATAAAACAATGAGTTTTACATTTTCTTCGTTATTCTAGCATACTAGGTGTAAATATATTATTAAAAATAATTCTCTGGAAAACAATTTGCTTTGAACTATTTAGACAATTGCTAATAATCATTTGCAAATATGCTGGAATTGTAATTTTTATTTTGTCATTACTTTATAATATGTTTAAAACATACATGCACATAACAAAATGTATTGTACTGAACAGCATATTCCGTTTCAAACTAGCGTAACGACAGATCATCATTGGGTCGTCGTCCTTTTATATCAACTTGAACTTTTTAATAGTTTTAGTAAATATTGATTTACTTTTTTAATAGTTTTAGTAAATATTGATTTATTTTTTTCATTATGTAGAGCAGATTTCATTAAACGTGAACGTCGTGTTAACAATCACTGTACTTTGTGCTGAGTTTACTTCTAGGAGTATATAATAACGACTGATTGATTGAAATCCAGTGTTGCTATCAAATGAACTAACCAATGACTTACCAACAATATGTAAGTGCGCCTCGTAGTGTTTCTCTGTAAGTAGCGGTTCGGGTAAGTCGCCAATGAACTGCTTTAGGACGGTGGCGACATCGTGGGGAGAGAAGGTGGAATCGTTTAGATGAAGATTGGAACCCTGAAGCACACACTCCTTCAAGAGGCGCTGTCGAGTGACGTTGCCGGTCTTACGAAACAAACCCTCCGTCTTCAAATCTGTAAATACACGAGCATACAGACATGAGAATAACTGTAATAAGATAATGTGTTCGTTGATTTAATAAAATATATCCTGATAATGTGTTCTCTGTGGGTTCAAATGTTCCAACAACAGGCCATTTCACCATGTAGTCATTCTAAGGTTACGTGTTGATTTTGTTGCGTTATGCATGATTTACACAAACAGAGGATATTTGGAAATAACCAACCCCACCATAACAAGAAAATACTTTCAGAGTATGCTGACTTACTTTCAGGCTGATGTAGGAAGTTGATCAGCAAGTTCAGCTGATTCACGATGTCCTTCGTCAGCTGCCCGCTCGAAGCGATCAGTCTCTCTGAAAGGTTTTACAAATGTTGAAACTATACTAAATTATATTATTTAAGTCATTGTATGGATAAAAAGACATCATGTCTTTTATACGAGTACTATAAAATAGTAGTGTGCAGTATCACAATTAAGAATTACGGGGTCAAATTCGAAATATATATAGATAAAGATATATATTACATTGAACAGAAAATGGAATATAAACCTGATAAACAAATAATACGCTAATTGTATCACATAAACTGCGGCGTGGGAGTACATAAAGCCATGGTATATTGATCATATTACACTAGTGAAATAAATATGCAAGGGAGCTACAATAAAACAAGTTTCCTTATGAGGCTGTTTTGGGGTTTAATATTGAATTTATTAAACACGTTAGATAAAACTGATATGATGCTCGGCACGGCCTCCCATCGTATGAGTATATCTCGTGAAATAATAATGTTCACTGATATATCCAACTCGCTTAATAAATTCAATATTAAACAGGCACTCATGTCCAATCCTCCACTACCCCTTAACAGTAAATACTGAGAGTCAACATACCTTTTTTCTTTGTAGAGAACGGTGTACTGTTCTTTTTCTTCCTCTTGACGTCAGCGTTCTGCTCGAGCTTGAACATCTCCTCAAGTTGTGTACCGTCAAGTTCCATGAGAAAGGACAGCTGCTTCTTGCAGAACGTTGTCAACTTCTCCGGCATACAATTCCGTAATCGGTTCACGTTCTTCTGAGCTTCCATCTGATCACGATGGAGATCTGATGCCGACATGTCATTGGCTAAAACAAAAGCAATGCACATCACATTATTTAAATAGATATTTTTTAGAACACAAGTTAACCTTTTCCCTTGAAACAATTAAATAATTTAACAAGAATAATCAGTTGCTATTAATATCCATCAAAACATATAACCACACATTGTTGGCATATTAAATAAAAATAAACCATATAGGAAAACAGTACTTACAGACTGACAAAGCCTTCATGTCATGGGTAAGTGTACAGCGTCTGGAAGTGTATTTCTCCTTCGTTTTCTGATACTTATTTTCAACACTAGAAGTGCCAGACTTATTTGGTGTGTAAACCATATTGAAGCTTGGTTGAAAGTTAAGCTATGTATATATATATATCAAGAACTAATCACTTAATGTCAAATAATATGTACTTAATGTCAAGTTATTCCAGTTTTTAAAAGCAACACAATAGGTCACACATAACTTGATCAAACGATGCACTGCTTGTCACAAATCATTTAAACGTATTTATTCATTATATGCAATCCAGTGTATGTCAGAGGCATAGAGAAGCAGAGTATCAGTAAATCACAACTTTGTTAAAGGTTTGAGAAGTTATACGTGTAAGCAATTATTCAGATTGAAGTACCGAACATTGAATACAGTGGGTTTATATGCAGAAAGGAAAAAACTGCGGCTCAGTAACTCTCAGTAAATGCCAATTAAGCAAAACACACTTTTTAAGATGTCAATTACACAATACAATAGAATCGATTGAGGATAAATTAAAAAAATACAAAAGAGTCAATTAATGCTGTCTAAGTAACTGTCTGGAAGTGGTTTCGTCTTCTTTCCAGTCTGTCTGCTTGGGAAGGATGTACTTGTGTCAATTAAGCATCAACTGCCAATTAAAGAGGTGGGAATTGATGACTTGTGCCAGACATACAATTTAGGTATGCATTTGTTCATTTGATCAGTTACTTAAAGGATATATTTATTTATGGTCAATGGTATTAAGTGATAGGTAATAAAACAATGTTTTTCTCAAATTGAATTGTTATCAATTTATTGATAGAATAAAACATGCTTAATAAGTAAATAATTCAAATTTCTCTTATGCTGAATAAAAACAATAAATAGCACACATCTAAGGATTATTTTACACCTAACAGTGTTTTTGTTTATATTTACATCTATAGTTAATATCAACATGTTAATGGTATTTTGGGTCACAGACCTAATAACAAACAGATTGGACACTATGAAAATTGTGTAAATTTCAAGTGGCACAGTTCGAAAATTTCACAAAATATTTCCCAACTTTAAACACACATATCATGAAGAGTTTTATAGATACAAGTTTCATTCAAGCCAAATACCATCACAAATTTAATTTTCTTTCCAATGATATTATTTTGTTTTCTCTTACATTGAGAGCAAAAAAGGAGTTTGATGGAAACTTTCACTATGTCAAAACATTGATTTTTAAGAGAAAAGCGAAAAATTATGACATTTTAAATTTTAAACATTTTTTTATACAATTTCTTATTTTGAAAATAAACATAAATTATTATAATACCATTTTAATTACATTATAATTGCATATGACAATGGATTCAAAATATTAAATCCAATTTAGTATTATGCGTCTTTAAATTGCCCTATAATTATAATTAAGCAATAATGAAATGAATTAAACACTTGATCTAAATAAAATATGGATAGTGTGGCCAGATGGATAGACTGAAAGCATGAATTGATACAATACATGGTAATGACGTTAACCATAGGTGCTCCTAATTTGTTGATGCAGTATTTTATAAATATGCCAACGTATGCATTGAACAATTAATTATGAAGAACCCATAAAGAAAGCTGTATGTTTTTAATGTTTCAGGGTGTTTAATACTTGAGCCACGTGGCTGGAATTAATAGGATTTCCATTGCGCACATGAGAACATTGTATGACATTTAATTAATAATGTTATCAGTTTCAGTTAATTCTATATATAGAGTTTAATTAACATTGCTGAAGTGATACGGGAAATATTTCCCGAGTGAGAAAGATTCTTGCGATATAGAAACGAGTGCGTTTCTCACGAGTTTCTATATCGCAAGAATATTTCTCACGAGTGAATTATTTTCCATATCACGACAAAAATGTTAATTAAACTATATAATATATATTCTGTGATGAATTTCTTTCCAATCGTCTTTTGACACAAGTATTCCTTCTTCTGTCAATCCCATATGGAAGAATCTTCCTCAAACGGGTTATTGATGAGTCGCCAGATTTTACATGGAGCGTATAGGGTTAAATTTCATTATTGTATAATATTAAAAATTCTATAAATATGATCGCTTAGGTGCAAACGGTTTCTTAAAATGCAATTTATTATCTTTATTTTCATATAAGTTTCATATTTTTATGTTAAAAGGATCTTGGTCTGTTTTCGAGTTTAAATACACCATCTAGTGTCCTTATATGTTCTATATAAAATTCTTAAAATATGTCGAACATGTGTTTTTGAATTGTAAATATATCGCATAATGACGAAACTGAAGCCTTAGGTGCAAACGGTTCTCAATAGGTGAAACACTAATCTTTATTTTTATTTAGTTTTTTTGTTAATGACACTAGTTATAGATGGTCTGTTTTATAAGCAAAGATAGCAATTTTTTTTTAAATTATTAATTGTTGTTGTTGTTGTTTGCGATAATCACATTAAGCATACGACGCGGAGAAATATATATCACGAAGAGTTGTATGCATAAATGTTTAATTCATGCAAAAACCCATTACACATGTATTTCTCAGTCCAATGATGGTATTTAGGCAAAACAGTAGTCGGAACGAAACTTTTACTATATCAAAAATGATAGTATTTTTAACTTTTAAACAACTTTTTATAGGATTTCTCACTATTATAATGCCATTTCCATAAAAAATACACTTAAAAAAAACTATTCTCAGTTATAGGTTATTAAAGCTTTTTTATAATAACGTATTTTATGTAAATGTAAAACTGCCTTTTTAAAAATGTGTTTTATTTAAATTTACTAAAGTGCATTTATACACGCCTACTAGACTCCGCAACCGCCTCCAAAAAGAGGTGATAATACGACGTTTCGGAGACACTTCCGATGCGGTTGCGGAGAGCAAATTGAAACAGCAACGGTAAGAGTGAATTTAATATTTTCGTTTTTTTCGGCCCTAACTCGATCTTTTTCTAAAATCGGGGAATGTGGTACGATGTAGGAATGTTTTCCCTTCCTGTTTCATTTGTTGGTTTCGAAATATATTGGAAAATGTGGTCTGTAGAATTGTCACAAGTCAATCGACGAGTGTAATTTTCTCAACTGGAAATGGTTTTTACTCCGTTTTTCTGCTGTTTATGGGAAATCTGCCCACGAATGAGGTTCTGACTTTGAAATCACATATCTTTCATCGTTCAATGAAAAAAAATCAATCGAATATAAACTTAAAAGAATTATGGTCATTTTTTATGAAGAGGCGGTGTCGGAGAGTAAGAGGCGGATTCGGAGAGTAAGAGGCGGTTTCGGAGACATATACTCTATATAATAGATCTATACTGATTTAAATTGATAAGTTAATGTATCAATTCAATACAATTGTTTATGATGAATTATTTGTGCAAATACGTGTTACTGGTCCTACCCATCATCATCATCATCAAAGTTTATTCTAGAGTTACTAGAACATAGTCGTTTTTTACCCAACAGAAGACCACTTTCATTTTTCGGTCCTGACATGAATCTCAGAAACCGACCTCCAAATAAATGTTTTCCTATCCAAAAGAACTTAAGGCTTGTGTCATTGTAACGCATAGAACGAATATCGTCACAATTAAACCACCGCACAACAGACGAAACGCTACATTTTCCAGAGGAAACTTCCGTTCTGCTACCAATTTCAAAAATGTAACAAATTCTTCACCAGCCTCGTTTTCCGATAAAACTGTTATAACTTCATCAATAATGTTATTAACTTGAAAATTATCCAGAGTTTTGCAAAGTAGTACCTTCATTGTGGCTGTCTAGGCTATTGTTTTTTTGTATTATATTTACACGAGCATATTTGTGTTTTACTTATATTGCCTACTGATGCTGCCTTGTTGGTTATAGATTAGATCATGGCGGGGATTTCTTTATTTACACTGTCCTGTTTTAATGGGATGACAGTAGGGTAAGTGTGAGGTTTGGTGCACCCTAGAACCGGTTTAAACCCCCAGTGGCCTTTGTTGCCACTGACCGTTCCAAGGCGGTAGCCCTATTGTCAATCATTTTGTGTTTGTGATGTCGCTTGCTTTTTTTATTACTTTTGCCTTCTCGTTTGTCTGTTTGCGTGTTTGTTTTTGTGTTTTTTGGTTGACTGTCGTCCTTGAATGCTGCTTTCCCTGTCCGATATTTTTTATGTCTTTACATTTCGAAGGTGGAGATTTTATTTTTATGTTAAAACTTGTATATGTCAAGGTCCTATGACATTTTTTTTCAAAACAAGTAAAAATATATATAGGTCACCAGGCTTCTAATGATTTTTATTGATCTAGGAGTTTTCTAGGAGTTGAAGTTTTACTTTTTATTGGAGATAAATATTTTTGTCTCTTCATGTATGGTGAAAGTGTGGAATTTTAGGCGTTTTCTTTTGGTTGAAATTGTCTTTCTCGGCGTGCTGCTCAAAAGGTTGAAAATATTTCTTGCTTTGTAGTTCTTTCTTATAGATAACGCTAGTCCCTTTTTCTTGTTACCTTTGAATTTACCCATCTGAAACAAACAACAGCAAACACTTACTGGTAGTCATGTATTACTAGTATATGAATAAGTATGCCTGTCAATGTTCCCTCTTTTCCAAGAAGTCTCTTATTTTGCTGTTTCAATTGTCCGATTTTCGTAAATAATGACGGATATTATGCAGTCTCCCTACCTTTTTTTTGATTATATAATATATTGGAAATCTAACCTAGTATCATTTTTGTTCTTTTAAACGAAATGATACACTGTTGTAAATTGTAAACAATATCAGAAAAAATGACTTTTTAAAATATTCTCATCTTTCAAGCTCGTTCCAGAATTTTCCACGATAAAACATAATTAATACTGGAAACAAAGAAGACATCTGAAAACTATAGGAAGCAGACACGGTTTTATAAGTGTGTTCTTTAGAAGTATATTATATGTATAATGCAACTTTTGTTCAGCCTCCAAACCCAACCGGGCTTCCTCGTCTATCTCCGTAAGAATAGAATAAGGTCTAAAAAGGACCATGACTACACCAAATGTGATTTGACTTGTGAGTACAGCTGATAATATTTTTGTCCTGCATGGAATTATTAATCATATGTTAAACAAGGGTGCTAAGTTATATCGCGCTTTTGTTGACTTTACAAAGGCATTCGATTATGTGGTACGGGACATAGTATGGTACAAATTAATTAAGATCGGGGTAAGGGGTAAAATACTAAATATAATTAAATCTATGTATGAACATGTAAAGTCAAAGGTTAAAATAAATAATACACTTAGTGATACTTTTGATTGCATGTTAGGTGTACGCCAAGGTGAATGTTTATCTCCGTTCTTGTTTGCTATGTATTTAAACGATTTGGAAGACGAATATTATTTAAAAGGTGCAGAAAGTATTGATATTGGAATGCTTAAAATATTCATACTTTTATACGCAGATGACATTATCTTATTTGCAAATTCACCAGATGACTTAAAAAATAAATTACTTATATTGTACGACTACTGCGAAAGGTGGAAACTTCGAGTTAACACGGATAAAACAAAAATATTCAGAAAAGGTGGGATTTTACCAAGAAATTTAAACTTTCATTCCGATGGTAAACCCATAGAGATAGTAAATAAATTTTCATATCTAGGTATTGTTTTACTGCTGGGGGATCATTTGCAAATTGCCAAATAACTTTATCGGGACAAGCACAAAAAGCTATTTTTAAGCTAAGTAAGTATTTATACAGTTTTACCAATATTACACCCAGACATTATTTAGATATATTCGATAAGTTGGTAACACCTATACTTAACTATGGTAGTGAAGTATGGGGGTTTTGTCAGGCTAAACAAATTGAACGAGTGCATATGCAGTTCTGTAAACAATTATTGGGTGTGAAAACGTCAACTCAAAACGATTTTATTTATGGGGAACTAGGTAGAACAAATTATGCTACACGAAGACTATATATTATTATCAAATATTGGTTAAAGGTTATTAGTACGGATGAAAGAAAATATATAAATTATGTTTATAAATTGATGTTAAACGACATAAATGATAAACCCAACACCAAAAATTGGGCCTCTTTAATTAAAAATGCTCTAGCGCAGTTTTTTTTTTTTCGAGGTGTGGACATTACAAGGTGTAGGAAATAAAGTACTCTTCCTAAATGTGTTAAAACAAAGACTTACCGATAATTTTGTTCAAAACTGGAACAGTAGACTAAATGAGTCTAGTAGAGCTTCTTTTTATAAAGAATTTTCATCGTTTGAATTTCAAAAATATTTGGATATTATTAACATAAAACTATTCAGAATTGCTCTTTCCAAATTACGAGTATCATCTCACCGGTTAGAAATAGAAGCAGGCAGATGGTCAAAACCACAAATAACTCCGAGAGAAAATCGTAAATGTAAACTTTGTAATTGTGTTGAAGACGAGTTTCATTTCGTTTTTGAATGTTCATTATATAATGATATTCGAGTTCCATTAATCAAACCATATAACTATAAAAGGAAAAGCATGTTTAAAGCTGTTGAACTTTTGCAATCGACAAACTTTTGCAATCGACAAACACGCGCGATATAAAAAATATTGGTGAATATATTTATAAATGTTTTAAGGTAAGGAATGATACAGTGTTTGCCAGATAGGATCTGACTTAATTGTTGTAATAATCGCATACTTTTAATTATAATACAATGCGGTTGTGTATGTTTGTTTTGTGAATGTGTTTATCGCTATGCTATTTATGTGTGTTTATATTCTGTAGGGGTATATATTTTAATTATAACTCATGAATGGATGAATGTTTATAATTTGACTGCCATGTTGTCTTCAGATATCTATATGAGGTAACAAAGAAAACAGTCACACTGTCCACTATGACCGAGAAACATAGTTTAAATTGTATTTGTATTTGATTGATTTGCTCAAGTGTCTTTTCAGACTTATTGCAACATTTTATATATACATTTGTAAGGTTTATGGAGGATGGCCTCGAACCTCCATAGATCTATGACGAGGTAAATAATATATATATATATATATGTGATACGGAAGATATATTCTTGGACGAAACAGTAACAACGGCATTTATTGAAACGTATTGAATTCTCCAATTTTCACAATAATTGCAAGCGTTAATTGCAAGCGTTAACATATTATTTATCTATGTCTCCGAAACCGCCTCTTACTCTCCGAATCCGCCTCTTACTCTCCGACACCGCCTCTTCATAAAAAATGACCATAATTCTTTTCAATTTATATGCGATAGAATTTTTTCATTGAACGATGAAAGATATGTGATTTCAAAGTCACAGACCTCATTCGTGGGCAGATTTCTCATAAAACAGCAGAAAAATGGCGTAAAAACCATGTCCAGTTGAGAAAATTACACTCGTCGATTGACTTATGACAATTCTACAGACCACATTTTCCAATATATTTCGAAACCAACACATGAAACAGGAAGGGAAAACATTCCTACATCGTACCACATTCCCCGATTTTTGAAAAAGATCGAGTTAGGGCCGAAAAAAACGAAAATATTAAATTCACACTTACCGTTGCTGCTTCAATTTACTCTCCGCAACCGCATCGGAAGTGTCTCCGAAACGTCGTATTATCACCTCTTTTTGGAGGCGGTTGCGGAGTCTAGTAGGCGTGTTATAGTTTCACTCCATATGGTCACTGTAGATACATCCTAATGTTTTATGGCCCCCATAAAGTGTGCAAGTGTGACTGCCGACACGCTAAATTACATAACGCCCGAGGCGGCTTTATCGATATCTGCGGGAGATACATCAGTACTTAACTATCACCAAGAGTTACATTTCGTGAAATTATTGTTATTTTCAGTCGATTTCGATTTGAGGAAGATTCTTCCATATGTTTGGCGACAGCGCGGAGTAATATCATGACGTCAATTCGTGACGTAATATCGTGACGTCTATCGTTTAGTTCATATAAATGTTTGCCTACTGTGCTATCTTGCACACTAGGCGAGATAGCACAGTAGAGGAAGGGACATGTTATAGATTTTCTCAAGCTGGGAAATTTCTATAATTCATCACAGAATATATGATATATATCTATTTCTGTTATTTGTCTACTCTAGAATTATATTTATGTGATATGTTTACTCTAGACTTATATTTCTGTGATATGTATACCCTAGAATAATATTTTTTAGATATATCTACTCTAGATATATATTTCTGTTATATGTCTACTCTAGACTTATAGTTTTGTGATATCTATACCCTAGAAAAATATTTCTTAGATATGCCTACTCAAGACATATATTTCTGTTATATGTCTACTCTAGACTTATAGTTCTGTGATATGTCTACTCTAGACTTATATTTCTATTATATGTCTACTCTAGACTTAGAGTTCTGTGAAATATCTGCTTTAGCTTATATTTCGGTGATATATCTACTCTAGATTTATATTTCTGTGATATGTCTACTCTAGACTAAAACTTCTGTGATATGTCTACTCTAGATTTATAATTTCTGTGATATGTCTACTCTAGACTTATATTTATGTAATGTCTACTCTAGACTTATATTTCTGTGATATGTCTACTCTAGACATATTTCATTTATTTGTTTGTCTACTCTAGACTTATATTTATGTGATAAGGCTACTCTAGACTTATATTTATGTTATTTGTCTACTGTAGACCTATATTTATTTGATATGTCTACTCTAAAGTTATACTTTTTGTGATATGTTTACTCTAGAGATGTCTACTCTAGACTTATATTTCTGCGATATGTCTACTCTAGACATATTTTTGTTATTTGTCTACTCTAGACTTATATTTATGTGATATGTCTACTCTAGACTTATATTTATGTGATATGTCTACTCTAGACTTATATTTCTGTTATTTGCCTACTCTAGACCTATATTTCTGTGATATGTCTACTCCATACTTCTATTTCTGTGATATGTATACTATAGACTTATATTTCTGTGATATGTCTAGTCTAGAATAATATTTTTTAGATATGTCTACTCTAGACATATATTTCTGTTATATGTCTACTCCAGACTTATAGTTCTGTGATATGTCTACTTTAGACATATATTTCTATTATATGTCTACTCTAGACTTATAGTTCTGTGAAATATCTGCTTTAGCTTATATTTCGGTGATGTATCTACTCTAGATTTATATTTCTGTGATATGTCTACTCTAGACTAAAACTGGTGTGATATGTCTACTCTAGACTTATAATTTCTGTGATATGTCTACTCTAGACTTATATTTATGTAATGTCTACTCTAGACTTATATTTCTGTGATATGTCTACTCTAGACATATTTCTGTTATTTGTCTACTCAAGACTTATATTTATGTGATAAGTCTACTCTAGACTTATATTTATGTTATTTGTCTACTGTAGACCTATATTTCTTCGATATGTCTACTCTAGAGTTATAATTCCTGTGATATGTTTACTCTAGAGATGTCTACTCTGGACTTATATTTCTGCGATATGTCTACTCTAGATATATTTCTGTTATTTGTTTACTCTAGACCTACATTTCTGTGATATTCTACTCCATACTTCTATTTCTGTGATATGTATACTATAGACTTATATTTCTGTGATATGTATACTCTAGACATATATTTCTGTTATATGTCTACTCTAGACTTATATTTCCGTTATTTGTCTACTCTAGACCTACATTTCTGTGATATTCTACTCCATACTTCTATTTCTGTGATATGTATACTATAGACTTATATTTCTGTGATATGTATACTCTAGACATATATTTCTGTTATATGTCTACTCTAGACTTATAGTTCTGTGATATGTCTGCTTTAGTTTATATTTCGGTGATGTATCTACTCTACTCTAGATTTATATTTCTGTGATATGTCTACTCTAGACTAATATTTCTATTATATGTCTACTCTAGACTTATAATTTCTGTGATATGTCTACTCTAGACTTATATTTCTGTGATGTCTACTCTAGACGTACATTTCTGTGATATGTCTACTCTAGACATATTTCTGTTATTTGTCTACTCTAGACTTATATTTATGTGATATGTCCACTCTAGACTTATATTTCTGTTATTTGTCTACTCTAGACCTATATTTCTATGTTTTGTCTACTCTATACTTATATTTCTGTGATATATATACTAAAGACTAATATTTCTGTGATATGTCTACTCTAGACTTATAATTTCTGAGATATGTCTACTCTAGATTTATATTTCTGTGATGTCTACTCTAGACTTATATTTCTGTGATATGTCTAATCTAGACATATTTCTGATATTTGTCTAATCTAGACTTATATTTATGTGATAAGTCTACTCTAGATTTATTTTTATGTTATGTGTCTACTGTAGACCTATATTTCTTTGATATGTCTACTCCATACTTATATTTATGTGATATGTCTACTCTAGACTTATATTTATGTCATGTCTACTTTAAACTTACATTTTTGTGATATGTCTGCTCTTGACATATTCTGTTATTTGTCTACTCTAGACTTATATTTTTGTGATATGTCTACTCTAGACTTATATTTATGTTATTTGTCTACTCTTGACCTATATTTTTGTGATATGCCTACTCCATACTTATATTTCTGTGATATGTATACTATAAACTTAAATTTCTGGGATATGCCATAATGATAATAATAACAAAATGATAATAATAATACATGCTTTATTAGTATTATGCATTGTTTTAGTTATTATAACAGTAATAATCACAATACAAATAATTAATAAAATAACATGCAATTAGTTAAGAATTGGTTAACTCGATATTTAATCGTCCGTCTCATGTCGACCTACCTCAAGTCTCCCTGTTTTGAAAAACTTCTCCCTGTTTTGACTGGAGGGAGAAGTCACTTCTCCCTATTTTTGGAGTGTGGCTTGACCCCTGTATGCTACTCTAAACTTATACATATTTCTGGTATATGTTTACTCTAGACTTATATTTCTGTGATATGTCTACTCTAAACGTATATTTCTGTGATATGTCTACTTTAAACTTATATTCTGTGGTATGTTTACTCTAGATTATATTTCCGTGATATGTCTACTATTGACTTATATTTCTGTGATTTGTCTGCTCTAGACATATATGCCTGTGAGATGTCTACTCTAGACTAATATACCTGGGATATGTTTACTCTAGACTTATATTTCTGATATGTCTACTCCAGACTTATATTTATGTAATGTCAAATCTAGACTTGTATTTTTTATATGTCTGCTCTAAAATCAGATATACAAATGGACAGGAAAAGTAGCATTCAAGGACGACAGTCATTATGTTTATGTTATATCATCTATAGACTTTTATACCTGTGATATGTCTACTCTAGACTTAAATTTCTCATATGTCTACTCTAGACTTAAATTTCTGATGCTATGTACATGATGTATATCTAGACTTATATTTCTGTGATATGTCTACTCTAGACTTATATTTCTCAGATATGTCTACTCTAAACTTATATTTATGTTCTATATCAACTCTAGACTTATATTTATGTTAAATGTCTAATTAAGACCTGTTTTTTGTTGTTTTTCTTTTTTTTCTACATCACACAGTTAACAAATTCGACACGTTCATTTTCGAAATAAATGATTTTTTTAATCACCCCGCTCTCCCCAAATGACTGATAATAGATATAATATAAATATGTATTCAGTGTGACAATAAAGAAGGATTTATTAATCGGTTTACATGAAACTGAATATCCGTTCAGTCTGTTTCAGAAATTGGCGTGTAATAATGGCGGGAGGTGTACAGTACTGATTTTACCCAGGAAAAGTGGGTGTTCTACCTCCACCACAAAAAGATCGACCGTCATATATAACCTTACATGTGTTGAAAACGACGTAAAACACAAGACACACAAACAAACAAACACACAAGCATGCCAAAATGTGGAACATCGGTGGATATTTGCTTCAGCCGAGTTAATGTTATTTACATGAACCAGTCCTTACCATCGCCAGCAGAATCTGCCATGTAAACCCAGTGATGTCTACTCTAGACAAATACCGCAGGTCCGCATTGTACCACAAAGTCCGCATTGTACCAGAATAACGCAGGTCCGCATTGTGCCACAATACCGCAGGTCCGCATTGTACCACAAAACTGCAGGTCCGCATTTTACCACAAAATCCGCATTGTACCTCAATACCGCAGATCCGCATTGTACCACAATACTGCAGTTCCGCATTGCAAAGTACGCATTGTACCACAATACCGCAGGTCCGCATTGTACCACAAAACCGCAGTTCCGCATTGTACCACAAAGTCCGCATTGTACCACAATACCGCAGGTCCGCATTGTACAACAATATCACAGGTCCGCATTTTACCACACTACCGCAGGTCCGCATTGTACCACAAAACTGCAGTTCCGCATTTTATCACAATACCGCAGGTTCACATTGTACCACAATACCGCAGGTCCGCCTTGTACAACAAAACCGCAGGTCCGCATTGTACCACAAAACTGCAGTTCCGCATTTTATCACAATACCGCAGGTTCGCATTGTACCACAATCCCGCAGGTCCGCCTTGTACCACAAAACCGCAGGTCGCATTGTACCACAAAGATCAAATTAACTATGTAGTGAAAACGACAATTCACAACACAAAGTGTGTTGAAGACAGGGCTACCGACTTGGAACGATCAGTAGGCAATATGTTCCACTGGTTAGCTTACATCGGTTTTAAGTGTACACATCTCACAGTGTACACATCCTCGCTATTATCCTGTCTTCAGCGCTCAGATTGACAGTGTAAATAAAAGTACATCCCATCAGATTTGTCTTGCTACGAACGCAAATCACACTCATATTGTATTTTGTAGTTTATTTTAAGTCATTCAATATTTAATAATACATCGTATTAATATTGAAATAGTAAGATACATTAGTTGGTCCGTTTAATAATCTAACCTATAAATATTTTATTGTTTGAGTTTAAAATTTAAATTTAAAAGTAATTTATTTCGAAAATGAACGTGTCGAATTTATTAACTGTGTGATGTAGAAAAAGAATAAAAACAACAAAAAAAAAAAAACAGGTCTTAATTAGACACTTAACATAAATATAAGTAGAATGGACATATAACAGAAATAAATATAAGTTTAGAGTAGACATATCACATAACTATAAGTCTAAAGTATACATGTCATATGAATATAAGTTTAGAGTGGACATATCAGAAATTTAAGCCTAGAGTAGACATATCAGAAATTTAAGTCTAGAGTAGACAGATATAAAAGTCTATAGATGACATAATATAAAGTCATCTATAGACTTTTATATAGATGACATAATATGAACATAATGACTGTCGTCCTTGAAAGACATATATAAAAGTCTATAGATGACATAATATGAACATAATGGCTTTCGTCCTTGAATGCTACATTTCCTGTTCTATTTTTATATCTACTTTTAGAGTAGACATATCAAAATTATAAGTCTAGATTAGACATATCACAGACATATAAGCCTAGAGTAGACATATCATCAATAGAAGTCTGGAGCAGACATATCAGAAATATGTCCAGAGTTAACACATCACAGAAACATAAGATAACACAGAACTATACGTCTATAGTAGACATCACAGAAATGTAAGTCTAGAGTAAACATGTCATATACATATACGTCTATAGAAGACATAACATGCATATTAGTCTAGAGTAGACACATCACAGGTATATACGTCTAGAGTAGACATATCACAGGCATATAAGTCTGGAGTAAATAAAGCATAGGCATATAAGTCTAGAGTAAACATATCACAGAAATATGTCTAGAGTAAACATAACACAGATATATAAGTCTAGAGTAGACATCACAGAAATGTAAGTCTAGAGTAAACATGATATATACATATAAGTCTAGTGAAGACATAACAGAAATATAAGTCTAGAGAAGACATAACAGAAATATGTCTAGAGAAGACATATCAAAGGCATATAAATCTATAGTAAACATAACACAGAAATATGTCTTTAGTAGACGTCACAGAAATGTAAGTCTAGAGTAAACATGGCATATAAATATACGACTATAGAAGACATTACACATATATAAGTCTAGAGTAGACATAACACAGAAATATGTCTAGAGTAGACATATCACAGGCATATAAGTCTAGAGAAACATATCACATAAATATAAGTCTAAAGTAAACATGTCATATACACATATAAGTCTAGGGAAGACATACCATAAATATAAGTCTAGAGAAGACATAACATAATTATTAGTCTAGAGTAGACATATCACGGGTATATAGTCTAGATTAGACATATCACAGAAATATAAGTCTAGAGTATATATAGCACAGAAATATAAGTCTAGAGTAGACATAAAATAGAAATGTTATTCTAGAGTAGACATATCACAGACATATGAGACATATCACATGCATATAAGTCTTGAGTAGACATATCACAGACATATAAATATGTAGTAGACATATCACAAAATATAAGACTAGAGTAGACATATCACAGACATATAAATCTAGAGTAGACATGTCTCAGAAATATAATTCCAGAGTAGACAAATAACAGAAACAGATATATATAGAATTAATTGAAATTTATAACTTTATTATCAAAATGTTCTCATGTGCGCAATGGAAACGCTATAAATTCAAGCAACATGGCTCAAGTATTAAACACCCGGAAATCATTAACCTTAAAACCATACAGTTTTCTTCATGTGTTCTTCATAATTAAATTGTGCAAAGCATACGCTGGCATATTTATAAAATACTGCATCTTATATATACTATTTCACAGTTTACCCAAATTCATTTTAATGGCATTTTAAACTTTGAGTATCATATATGTGATACTCATAAGGTTGATTAACAATAGTGGTCCAATTCTTATCACATTAAATGTATTAGTAGTAACTCATGTACAGGCCTAAACGATAATTATGCTTTGATATGAATTATTGAATGTTATATGTTAATGTGCAATACTATCGTCTCGTATTTTTCTTTTAGAATTGTGTTTACAATTCATGTTTCGTGTATGAAATAATGTATATATGTATGCATATTTGATTGAAAACAATGAGACGCAAATAAACAATTAAATCTAAATCTATAAACCCTGCCCTTCAACATGACGACAACAGGTTACATACACACTTGTTAATTACCTAATTATCATTTAACACAATTCTCAAATTTCCTTTTCACAGTTGGTACTTAAAGACTCAATTAATTACATTTAATTGTATCGATGTTTTGTTATATTAGTATGCAATAATTAAGTCTCTCATCAGCATACTTACTACTAAATTTACCTTTTTTTCTGGACTGAATGATATCCTGTGAATTTATTCAATGTGTTTTTCTTTATTAGCGGCTTCAACAAAAGATAAATGGAACATTGTTTTAGCGATCTAATTATTAAATTAACTTTTAAAATAAAATGTATACTGAAGAAAATAAATAGAGAATATATATATATTATGTCAGTGCCTTTTACTATCAAGCTTATTAGGCGAGGCTTAGAAAACGAAGAATGGCGCCGAGCCATTCTTCGTTTTCGTGTCGAGCCCAATAAACTGGATAGTAAATGGCACTAATATACTATTCCATTTATCATGTAGATTTTCCACATTTTCTGTATGAATTACTATTATTACCTATTACTCAGACTGTTAAGCTTATCGAGGACGCCGCCATGTTGTTGTTTTTTTGTTTGTTTTATGACGTCAGGCAACGTTATGTGCATTACGTCAGATAACGTTACGTACAATAAACGCAGAGGAATTCCGCATTGATTTGCTTTATTGGTCAGTGCCTAATTAAAGTAAAAATGTATTAGGTCAGCCCTTTATTAGGCAGAAAAGTGCATATCTGCATGATAAATGAAAGTTAATAAATGCATGTGTTTATTACATTAAGGGACGGGGTTTTGTTGCTCTGATTTGTATCCTAATCCATTATTCACAATCTTTGTTTTAAAAATCCATTACATGTTGTATGATGTTATATCCTATTTACGTGTATTGCATGATGACAAACGTTTTGCTCAACAATATAATGCCTTGCTAAGTGACTTCCCTTGATGAGCAAACTTTGCTTATGGTATTTACAAACAATTCCAGTATGCATTACTACATTACCCCATGTTTTACTTTGGCAGAATCAAAGTCAATAAGCGCTTTCACTAAGAAGTTCTGCATACGTAAGTTAGATAATTAAAAACAAAGAAAGAAAAGGAAGACCATTCGCTAAATCTGTATCTCAGGTTGCGCTATTTTGCCTGCAAATAACAAAGTATAAACACCGAAAACAATATGGAAATATGTTATATGAAATTTAAACGAGACTTATGTAACTGTAAGCCGACAAATTATTTTTAGTTTTTTCTTATCCATCCCAAAATACCATTAAAATAATGTTATTAACTATAGATGTAAATATAAACAGAAACACTGTTAGTCGTTAAATAATCTCTTTCCAAATGTGTGTTAATAAAACAAAGTTGTTTTTGTGCAGCATATGAGAAATTTCATTTCTTTTCTTATTAAACATGTTTTATTTTATGAATAAATTCATAACTATTCACTTTGAGAAATGCAATATTTTATTGTCAATCACTTAATACCATTGATCATAAATTAATATATCATTTAAGATAACATCTTAAATCAATAATAAAATGAACAACTGGACACCTAAAATGATTGTCTGGCACAAGTCGTCAATTCTCACCTCTATAATTGGCAATTGACCCTTAATTAACACAAGTGCATCCTTCACAAGCAGCCAGACTGGCAAAATGACGAGTACACTTCCAGACAGTCATTTAGACAGCATTAATTGACTCTTTTGTATTTTTAATTTATCCTCAATCGATTATATTTTCTTGTGTAAGTGACATCTTAATAAGTGTGTTTTGCTTAATTTGCAGTAATTGAGAGTAACTGAGCCGCAGTTTTCTCTTTCTGTATATAAACCCACTGTATTAAATGTTTGGTACTTCATTCTGAAGAATTGCTTACACGTGTAACTTCTCAAAAGTTTAATAAAGCTGTGACGTACTAGTACTCTGCTTCTCTATGCCTCTGACATACACTGGATTGCTTATAATTAATGAATACGATTGAGTGAATTGTGTCAAACAGTGCATCTTTTGATTAAGTTATGAGTGACATATTGTGTTGGTTTTAAGAACTGGAAAAAGTTGACATTCAGTGAACAGTATTTGATATTAAGTGGTCAGTGCTTGATATACATATACGTATATATATATATCTATATAGCTTAACTTTCAACCAAGCTTCAATATGGTTTGCACACCAAATAAATCTGACAAGTCTAGTGTTGAAAATAAGTATCAGAAAACGAAGGAGAAATACACTTCCAGACGCTGTACACTTACTCTGGACATGAAGGCGTTGTCAGTCTGTAAGTACATTCTTTCTATATGCTTTATTTTTTATTTAATATCCCAACAATATATGGTTTATATGTTTATGAATATTACTAGTAACTGCTTATTCCGACATAGACACTATCCTGCTAAATTACTTCACAAATCTCTAATTAAATAATGTAATGCTCATTGTTTTTGTTTTAGCCAATGACATGTCGGCGTCAGATCTCCATCGTGATCAGATGGAAGCTCAGAAGAACGTGAACCGATTACGTAATTGTATGCCGAAGAAGTTGGCAACTTTCTGCAAGAAGCAGCTGTCCTTTCTCATGGAACTTGACGGCACACAACTTGGGGAGATGTTCAAACTCGAGCAGAACGCTGACGGCAAGAGAAGGAAAAAGAACGGTACATCGTTCTCTGCAAAGAAAAAAGGTATTTTGACATTTTATGTTATTGAAAAAGGGGTAGTGGATATGTATAATAAGCGTATTTTATTTGTTTATCTTCTATTTTCTGTACAATGTGATATATATTTAAATAACTATATATATATCGAATTTGACCCAGTAATTCTTAATTGTGATACTGCACACTACTATTTTAAAGTACTTGTATAAATGTCATGATGCCTTTTTATCAATTCAATGACTTAAATAATATAATTTAATATATTTTCAATATTTGTAAAACCTTTCAGAGAGACTGATAGCTACGAGCGGGAAGCTGACGAAGGACATAGTGAATCAGCTGAACATGCTGATCAACTTCCTACATCAGCCTGAAAGTAAGTCAGCATACTCTGAGAGTATTTTATTGTTAAGGTGTTGTTGCTTTTTCCAAATATCCTCTGTTTGTGTAAATCATGCATAAAGTAACAAAAGCAACATATAACAAGGGCTCTATTTTCGTCCCAGATGTAACCTTAGAATGACTACATGGTGAAAAGGTGTGTTGTTGGAAATGTTCAACCCTCATAGAACACATCATCAGGATACATTTTATTAAAGCACCAGCTTCATTATCAAATAATGTTCAAATAATTAATTTTATTACAATTATGCTCATGTGTTTACGCCCTTGTATTTTACAGATTTGAAGACGGAGGGTTTATTCCGTAAGACCGGCAACGTCACTCGACAGCGCCTCTTGAAGGAGTGTGTGCTTCAGGGTGCCGATCTTCATCTAAACGATTCCACATTCTCTGCCCACGATGTCGCCACCGTATTAAAGCAGTTAATTGGCGACTTACCAGAACCGCTACTTACTGAGAAACACTACGAGGCGCATTTACATATTGTCGGTAAGTCATGGGTTAGATCAGTTGTTTTCTTGATTCTGATTACATCCTGAGATGTTTATTATTTTGTATGTGTTTCTTTAGTTAATTCTCTGGATGTGGACTTTATTGTTAGAGAATTCCTTTTGATGGGATGTAGTTTTGTTTACACTGTCTTGTCTATATGGGCTCTGATGACAGGGTAATAGCGAGTATTGTGCGCATATAAAATAGATTCAAGCTAACCAGTAGGACTTATTGCCTACTGACCGTTCCAAGTCGGTAACACTGTCTTCACCACCCTTTCTGGTTTTTTTTGTCTCTTTCATTGTATTATCAAGTCATTGTTTGCAGTACAGTGCGGACCTACGATGCCATTGCGTTCGGACGCTGTGGTTTTTATAGGACCCTATATCTCATTCAAGCAATCAGTCGTTATTACATAAACCTAGACGTAAGCTACTCAGCACAAAGTACAGTGGTTGTTAACAAGACGTTCACGTTTAATGGAATTTGCTCTACATAATGCAAACAGAGCTATCACTATTTACTAAAACAATTAAAACAATCAAGTTGATATAAAGGAAGACGACCCAATGCTGATATGTCGTTACGCTAGTTTGAAACGGAATATTCTGTTCTGTACAATGCATTTTGTTATGTACATGTATATTTTAAACATATTGTAAAGTAATGACAAAATAAAAATTACAATTCCAGCATATTTGCAAATTATTATTAGCAATTGTCTGAATAGTTCAAAGCAAATTGTTTTTCAGAGAACTATTTTTAATAATATAATTACACCTAGTATGCTAGAATAACGAAGAAAATGTAAAATTCATTGTTTTATTTTATATGCCAACAGGTTTAAAAAGTCAAATTGATTCTAGATTAATACATCGAGATGCTTTGCCGTATGCCCCTTTAAAGTGAAAATGACTGAGAAAATATGGTAAACATTTACCAGTGCAAATTACACCAAGATGACCGTGTGTCCCGTTAAATGTTTGAACATAAGTTAACCTATGAAAGTACATAACACTTTCAACAATTATAATTTGGCGTTGTATTAATAGTATAAAATATATTTCACAGACATGGTCCGTAATACCCCGACTGAGAGGGAAATGTCGCAGGCTGAGGGTAAACAACTTAAGGCGCTCCAGATGATGACCATAATGTTGCCGAGAGAGAACGCCATACTTCTTGAGAGTCTGCTCGACCTCTTGCATCGCGTCGCCGGTGTAACAGAGAACAAGATGTCTTCCAGCTCCCTCGGTGTCGTATTCGCTCCCAGTCTGCTATGTCCGAGAAAGGTAATTATAAGTTATTAACTATTACCTGTTGAATAGAATTACAGAAAAATAAAAACTGAGTCACAACATTTGTGTGTATCCCACTAGCACCGCGAATAACAATGGTTGATCAGATATATTGTTCTAATGGTTTAAACGTCAATACATCTTACCCTATGCATTCGCCAACCTCCATTATTTAAATATTTCTTTTTTGTGTTTAGCTCACTCCTGAAGACATGCAGTGCGTTCAGCCGATCCTGAGCAAGGCCGTGACGACGCTTATTGACAACGCCCATTCCGTGTTCACGATCCCGAAGGAGCTCGGCGATGACGTGGCCAACTTCTGGCTGGAGATGGAAGACACCAACATCGCGATGCTAGATGAAGATCTGAGCAAGGAGAACCTCGATGACAAGGCCAACTTTCAGAAAACTAAGGTAATTAAACATTAGTAACTATAAAATGGAAATCAAGACTTGCAAGGAAATATGTGTTCTTGAGATAAGACTTGTAGATGGACTTCCATCAAGTATGTAAATCAAAACATACCCGAAGTTCTTTACAAAATGTATATAACAGTTTGCCTGAATAAGATGTGTGTTACGTGATTTTTTTGATTTTTTTTGAAACATACAATTTATCTAATTCGTCAAATCTTCATCACACCGAAACGCTATGAATACAAATCGGACTTTTGATCAGTAAATATGTTTTATTATATTTATTAATTTTACCTAAATTAATATCATATTTGTATTATTATTTGCAGAATCATAACAGTCCTGCCGTACATGTTGTAGACTTAGGTGCTTCCCCGTGTAATGTCAGACCCAAGAAGCGTCTCGGCGACATTCACGCGCAAGTCCAGGACGTCATGATACAGCAGACGGGGAACCTCAACAACTCTACCCCATGTAAAGTCATGTTACCGTGCACCCCTGTCACTCGACGACCAGTTAACATTGTTTCACCGATCACCAAGTGTGTAGTCAAGATGGGTGCTTCGTCTAACAAGGCCATGATGACCCCTCGTTCACGACTGACCATGTCCTTAACACAGTCACCTAGCAGATTGTTTAAGGAGAGTTGGTTGTAGGGAGTGTTGTATGCTGTACAAGAACTCCACGTCAGATGTAAGACTTTTATAGTTCAAAATGACGTCATAGTGTGAACATTGTGAAGTGCAATATTTTGACAAAGTGTATATCGTATTAACCGTGTATGCTAATGGAGTAAGACGTGACACGTTGCTTTTTTTATTTTACTAAATGTGCTTTGAGGCTCCCAGTGAGGACTTTTGCCACCTTACATTCAAGGGAAGCTTTTCAATTGGTCATGTTCCCATTTTAATTTTATTCATGTAGTAACCTTAAAATATTGTTGTTTATATATTTATTTTTTTAATCACTGTTACTCGTTTGGTTGAATGCCATTCAAACTTGATAGCGAGTGAAAGTTCTGTACAGAGAACTTATTTGTTTTCAAATACTATTATTTTATTGTCTCTGTCTGTCTCTCTCTCTCTCTCTCTCTGTCCCTGTCTCTCTCTCTCTCTCTCTCTCTCTCTGTGCATATACATTGTGTTGATCAATCTGATGACGAATGAACGTTGACCTTTCTATTTGTATATAACAGTTATTTGCCTTTTAATAGTGCTATTTCCGTCTTAGGAATACGTTTGGTTTGTAGTTATTGGTTGATTGTTAAGAATGAAAATATGCAAATAGTAAAATTAATTAAACTATATTAAAAAAGCTCTTATATTCTGTTGTGCTTTATTATATCATTACAGGTTCTCAAACCGTGTATACACTATAAACAATGTGGATTTTATTCCAAAAAATATCGCTTCAATCAACTAGCGTACCATCAAATACCACAACAAGCACCATCATCATCAACATATTCAATCAGCATTGTTACCACCATAAGTTATCATCACCACATAAATCATTATCATCACCATAAACTCAGCCGTCATTGGCACCACCACCATCACCACAACGAATATCACCATAATCATCATATCACTATACTCATCAACATCCAGTATATCTTCGTCCTCGCCATCTTGATACAGACATGCTAGTAGTGTTATGCAAATACATACAAATTCATTCTGCTAAAGGCTCCAAATCAATAACACAGCACGGCGCCACTTATTCTTTTTTGAGAAGGTCGCAAACAAATTGTACTTTGAAAAAATCTATTTTGAACTGTGGCGGACATTTGTAAGTTTCCGGTAAACCATATTTTTACTTAGGACTAACTAGATATCAAGAGCAACATTCCTGTAAATTTTCTTGAAAGTATATCAAGTAGTTTCGGAGGTGTAGTCGTCGATTTTTTTCTATATATCTGTATTTAAACCAAGGTAACTGCTGGCAACCATGTTTGACATTGAATCAAAAGGCATTAATTTTTATTGAATTGGGGTTTTATGGCCCAGCAACACCACATTGTACATGGCGCCAACAAAAATGAACATTTCAGGCTCACCTTCAATTTACATCTATATATAAATATACACTATGGTCCTAGAACCTTTGTGGTATGTATACTCTAGACAAATATTTCTGTGATATGTCTACGATAGACTTATATTTCTGTGATATTTCTACTATATACTTATATTTCTGTGATATGTCTACTCTAGACCAATATTTCTGTGATATGTATACTCTAGACTGATATTTTCGCGATATGTCTAGTATAGACATATATTTCTGTGATATGTCTACACTAGACTTATATTTCTGTGATATGTCTACTATAAACTTAAATTTCTGGGATATGCCATAATGATAATAATAACAAAATGATAATAATAATACATGCTTTATTAGTATTATGCATTGTTTTAGTTATTATAACAGTAATAATCACAATACAAATAATTAATAAAATAACATGCAATTAGTTAAGAATTGGTTAACTCGCTATTTTATCGTCCGTCTCATGTCGACCTACCTCAAGTCTCCCTGTTTTGAAAAACTTCTCCCTGTTTTGACTGGAGGGAGAAGTCACTTCTCCCTATTTTTGGAGTGTGGCTTGACCCCTGTATGCTACTCTAAACTTATACATATTTCTGGTATATGTTTACTCTAGGCTTATATTTCTGTGATATGTCTACTCTAAACGTATATTTCTGTGATATGTCTACTTTAAACTTATATTCTGTGGTATGTTTACTCTAGATTATATTTCCGTGATATGTCTACTATTGACTTATATTTCTGTGATTTGTCTGCTCTAGACATATATGCCTGTGAGATGTCTACTCTAGACTAATATACCTGGGATATGTTTACTCTAGACTTATATTTCTGATATGTCTACTCCAGACTTATATTTATGTAATGTCAAATCTAGACTTGTATTTTTTATATGTCTGCTCTAAAATCAGATATACAAATGGACAGGAAAAGTAGCATTCAAGGACGACAGTCATTATGTTTATGTTATATCATCTATAGACTTTTATACCTGTGATATGTCTACTCTAGACTTAAATTTCTCATATGTCTACTCTAGACTTAAATTTCTGATGCTATGTACATGATGTATACTCTAGACTTATATTTCTGTGATATGTCTACTCTAGACTTATATTTCTCAGATATGTCTACTCTAAACTTATATTTATGTTCTATATCAACTCTAGACTTATATTTATGTTAAATGTCTAATTAAGACCTGTGTTTTGTTGTTTTTCTTTTTTTTCTACATCACACAGTTAACAAATTCGACACGTTCATTTTCGAAATAAATGATTTTTTTTAATCACCCCGCTCTCCCTAAATGACTGATAATAGATATAATATAAATATGTATTCAGTGTGACAATAAAGAAGGATTTATTAATCGGTTTACATGGAACTGAATATCCGTTCAGTCTGTTTCAGAAATTGGCGTGTAATAATGGCGGGAGGTGTACAGTACTGATTTTACCCAGGAAAAGTGGGTGTTCTACCTCCACCACAACAAGATCGACCGTCATATATAACCTTACATGTGTTGAAAACGACGTAAAACACAAGACACACAAACAAACAAACACACAAGCATGCCAAAATGTGGAACATCGGCGGATATTTGCTTCAGCCGAGTTAATGTTATTTACATGAACCAGTCCTTACCATCGCCAGCAGAATCTGCCATGTAAACCCAGTGATGTCTACTCTAGACAAATACCGCAGGTCCGCATTGTACCACAAAGTCCGCATTGTACCAGAATAACGCAGGTCCGCATTGTGCCACAATACCGCAGGTCCGCATTGTACCACAAAACTGCAGGTCCGCATTTTACCACAAAATCCGCATTGTACCACAATACCGCAGATCCGCATTGTACCACAATACTGCAGTTCCGCATTGCAAAGTACGCATTGTACCACAATACCGCAGGTCCGCATTGTACCACAAAACCGCAGTTCCGCATTGTACCACAAAGTCCGCATTGTACCACAATACCGCAGGTCCGCATTGTACCACAATACCACAGGTCCGCATTTTACCACACTACCGCAGGTCCGCATTGTACCACAAAACTGCAGTTCCGCATTTTATCACAATACCGCAGGTTCACATTGTACCACAATACCGCAGGTCCGCCTTGTACCACAAAACCGCAGGTCCGCATTGTACCACAAAACTGCAGTTCCGCATTTCATCACAATACCGCAGGTTCGCATTGTACCACAATCCCGCAGGGCCGCTTTGTACCACAAAACCGCAGGTCCGCATTGTACCACAAAGATCAAATTAACTATGTAGTGAAAACGACAATTCACAACACAAAGTGTGTTGAAGACAGGGCTACCGACTTGGAACGATCAGTAGGCAATATGTTCCACTGGTTGCTTACATCGGTTTTAAGTGTACACATCTCGCAGTGTACACATCCTCGCTATTATCCTGTCTTCAGCGCTCAGATTGACAGTGTAAATAAAAGTACACCCCATCATGTTTGTCTTGCTACGAACGCAAATCACACTCATATTGTATTTTGTAGTTTATTTTAAGTCATTCAATATTTAATAATACATCGTATTAATATTGAAATAGTAAGATACATTAGTTGGTCCGTTTAATAATCTAACCTATAAATATTTTATTGTTTGAGTTTAAAATTTAAATTATAAATGTAATTTATTTCGAAAATGAACGTGTCGAATTTATTAACTGTGTGATGTAGAAAAAGAATAAAAACAACAAAAAAACAACAGGTCTTAATTAGACACTTAACATAAATATAAGTAGAATGGACATATAACAGAAATAAATATAAGTTTAGAGTAGACATATCACATAAGTATAAGTCTAGAGTATACATGTCATATGAATATAAGTTTAGAGTGGACATATCAGAAATTTAAGCCTAGAGTAGACATATCAGAAATTTAAGTCTAGAGTAGACAGATATAAAAGTCTATAGATGACATAATATAAAGTCATCTATAGACTTTTATATAGATGACATAATATGAACATAATGACTGTCGTCCTTGAAAGACATATATAAAAGTCTATAGATGACATAATATGAACATAATGGCTTTCGTCCTTGAATGCTACATTTCCTGTTCTATTTTTATATCTACTTTTAGAGTAGACATATCAAAATTATAAGTCTAGATTAGACATATCACAGACATATAAGCCTAGAGTAGACATATCATCAATAGAAGTCTGGAGCAGACATATCAGAAATATGTCCAGAGTTAACACATCACAAAAACATAAGATAACACAGAACTATACGTCTATAGTAGACATCACAGAAATGTAAGTCTAGAGTAAACATGTCATATACATATACGTCTATAAAAGACATAACATGCACATTAGTCTAGAGTAGACACATCACAGGTATATACGTCTAGAGTAGACATATCACAGGCATATAAGTCTGGAGTAAATAAAGCATAGGCATATAAGTCTAGAGTAAACATATCACAGAAATATGTCTAGAGTAAACATAACACAGATATATAAGTCTAGAGTAGACATCACAGAAATGTAAGTCTAGAGTAAACATGATATATACATATAAGTCTAGTGAAGACATAACAGAAATATAAGTCTAGAGAAGGCATAACAGAAATATGTCTAGAGAAGACATATCAAAGGCATATAAATCTATAGTAGACATATCACAAAAATGTAAGTCTAGAGTAAACATAACACAGAAATATGTCTTTAGTAGACGTCACAGAAATGTAAGTCTAGAGTAAACATGGCATATAAATATACGACTATAGAAGACATTACACATATATAAGTCTAGAGTAGACATAACACAGAAATATGTCTAGAGTAGACATATCACAGGCATATAAGTCTAGAGAAACATATCACATAAATATAAGTCTAAAGTAAACATGTCATATACACATATAAGTCTAGGGAAGACATACCAGAAATATAAGTCTAGAGAAGACATAACATAATTATTAGTCTAGAGTAGACATAT
The DNA here is from genome assembly GCA_037043455.1 of Cyrtodaria siliqua. NCBI lineage: Eukaryota > Metazoa > Mollusca > Bivalvia > Adapedonta > Hiatellidae > Cyrtodaria > Cyrtodaria siliqua. The sequence goes on along the minus strand of JAWPHD010003247.1, from coordinate 184,846 downwards.
CACGGGTATATAGTCTAGATTAGACATATCACAGAAATATAAGTCTAGAGTATATATAGCACAGAAATATAAGTCTAGAGTGGACATAAAATAGAAATGTTATTCTAGAGTAGACATATCACAGACATATGAGACATATCACATGCATATAAGTCTTGAGTAGACATATCACAGACATATAAATATGTAGTAGACATATCACAAAATATAGGACTAGAGTAGACATATCACAGACATATAAATCTAGAGTAGACATGTCTCAGAAATATAATTCCAGAGTAGACAAATAACAGAAAAAGATATATATAGAATTAATTGAAATTTATAACTTTATTATCAAAATGTTCTCATGTGCGCAATGGAAACGCTATAAATTCAAGCAACATGGCTCAAGTATTAAACACCCGGAAATCATTAACCTTAAAACCATACAGTTTTCTTCATGTGTTCTTCATAATTAAATTGTGCAAAGCATACGCTGGCATATTTATAAAATACTGCGTCTTATATATACTATTTCACAGTTTACCCAAATTTATTTTAATGGCATTTTAAACTTTGAGTATCATATATGTGATACTCATAAGGTTGATTAACAATAGTGGTCCAATTCTTATCACATTAAATGTATTAGTAGTAACTCATGTACAGGCCTAAACGATAAGTATGCTTTGATATGAATTATTGAATGTTATATGTTACTGTGCAATACTATCGTCTCGTATTATTCTTTTAGAATTGTGTTTACAATTCATGTTTCGTGTATGAAATAATATATATATATGTATGCATATTTGATTGAAAACAATGAGACGCAAATAAACAATTAAATCTAAATCTATAAACCCTGCCCTTCAACATGACGACAACAGGTTACATACACACTTGTTAATTACCTAATTATCATTTAACACAATTCTCAAATTTCCTTTTCACAGTTGGTACTCAAAGACTCAATTAATTACATTTAATTGTATCGATGTTTTGTTATATTAGTATGCAATAATTAAGTCTCTCATCAGCATACTTACTATTAAATTTACCTTTTTTTCTGGACTGAATGATATCCTGTGAATTTATTCAATGTGTTTTTCTTTATTAGCGGCTTCAAACAAAGATAAATGGAACATTGTTTTAGCGATCTAATTATTAAATTAACTTTTAAAATAAAATGTACACTGAAGAAAATAAATAGAGAATATATATATATTATGTCAGTGCCTTTTACTATCAAGTTTATTAGGCGAGGCTTAGAAAACGAAGAATGGCGCCGAGCCATTATTCGTTTTCGTGTCGAGCCCAATAAACTGGATAGTAAATGGCACTAATATACTATTCCATTTATCATGTAGATTTTCCACATTTTCTGTATGAATTACTATTATTACCTATTACTCAGACTGTTAAGCTTATCGAGGACGCCGCCATGTTGTTGTTTTTTTGTTTGTTTTATGACGTCAGGCAACGTTATGTGCATTACGTCAGATAACGTTACGTACAATAAACGCAGAGGAATTCCGCATTGATTTGCTTTATTTGTCAGTTCCTAATTAAAGTAAAAATGTATTAGGTCAGCCCTTTATAAGGCAGAAAAGTGCATATCTGCATGATAAATGAAAGTTATTAAATGCATGTGTTTATTATATTAAGGGACGGGGTTTTGTTGCTCTGATTTGTATCCTAATCCATTATTCACAATCTTTGTTTTAAAAATCCATTGCATGTTGTATGATGTTATATCCTATTTACGTGTATTGCATGATGACAAACGTTTTGCTCAACAATATAATGCCTTGCTAAGTGACTTCCCTTGATGAGCAAACTTTGCTTATGGTATTTACAAACAATTCCAGTATGCATTACTACATTACCCCATGTTTTACTTTGGCAGAATCAAAGTCAATAAGCGCTTTCACTAAGAAGTTCTGCATACGTAAGTTAGATAATTAAAAACAAAGAAAGAAAAGGAAGACCATTCGCTAAATCTGTATCTCAGGTTGCGCTATTTTGCCTGCAAATAACAAAGTATAAACACCGAAAACAATATGGAAATATGTTATATGAAATTTAAACGAGACTTATGTAACTGTAAGCCGACAAATTATTTTTAGTTTTTTCTTATCCATCCCAAAATACCATTAAAATAATGTTATTAACTATAGATGTAAATATAAACAGAAACACTGTTAGTCGTTAAATAATCTCTTTCCAAATGTGTGTTAATAAAACAAAGTTGTTTTTGTGCAGCATATGAGAAATTTCATTTCTTTTCTTATTAAACATGTTTTATTTTATGAATACATTCATAACTATTCTCTTTGAGAAATGGAATATTTTATTGTCAATCACTTAATACCATTGATCATAAATTAATATATCATTTAAGATAACATCTTAAATCAATAATAAAATGAACAACTGGACACCTAAAATGTTTGTCTGGCACAAGTCGTCAATTCTCACCTCTATAATTGGCAGTTGACCCTTAATTAACACAAGTGCATCCTTCACAAGCAGCCAGACTGGCAAAATGACGAGTACACTTCCAGACAGTTATTTAGACAGCATTAATTGACTCTTTTGTATTTTTAATTTATCCTCAATCGATTATATTTTCTTGTGTAAGTGACATCTTAATAAGTGTGTTTTGCTTAATTTGCAGTAATTGAGAGTAACTGAGCCGCAGTTTTCTCTTTCTGTATATAAACCGACTGTATTAAATGTTTGGTACTTCATTCTGAAGAATTGCTTACACGTGTAACTTCTCAAAAGTTTAATAAAGCTGTGACGTACTAGTACTCTGCTTCTCTATGATTCTGACATATACACTGGATTGCATATAATTAATGAATACGATTGAGTGAATTGTGTCAAACAGTGCATCTTTTGATTAAGTTATGAGTGACATATTGTGTTGGTTTTAAGAACTGGAAAAAGTTGACATTCAGTGAACAGTATTTGACATTAAGTGGTTAGTGCTTGATATACATATACGTATATATATATATCTATATAGCTTAACTTTCAACCAAGCTTCAATATGGTTTGCACACCAAATAAATCTGACAAGTCTAGTGTTGAAAATAAGTATCAGAAAACGAAGGAGAAATACACTTCCAGACGCTGTACACTTACTCTGGACATGAAGGCGTTGTCAGTCTGTAAGTACATTCTTTCTATATGCTTTATTTTTATTTAATATCCCAACAATATATGGTTTATATGTTTATGAATATTACTAGTAACTGCTTATTCCGTCATAGACACTATCCTGCTAAATTACTTCACAAATCTCTAATTAAATAATGTAATGCTCATTGTTTTTGTTTTAGCCAATGACATGTCGGCGTCAGATCTCCATCGTGATCAGATGGAAGCTCAGAAGAACGTGAACCGATTACGTAATTGTATGCCGAAGAAGTTGGCAACTTTCTGCAAGAAGCAGCTGTCCTTTCTCATGGAACTTGACGGCACACAACTTGGGGAGATGTTCAAACTCGAGCAGAACGCTGACGGCAAGAGAAGGAAAAAGAACGGTACATCGTTCTCTGCAAAGAAAAAAGGTATTTTGACATTTAATGTTATTGAAAAAGGGGTAGTGGATATGTATAATAAGCGTATTTTATTCTATTTTCTGTACAATGTGATATATATTTAAATAACTATATATATATCGAATTTGACCCAGTAATTCTTAATTGTGATACTGCACACTACTATTTTAAAGTACTTGTATAAATGTCATGATGTCTTTTTATCAATTCAATGACTTAAATAATATAATTTAATATATTTCAATATTTGTAAAACCTTTCAGAGAGACTGATCGCTACGAGCGGGAAGCTGACGAAGGACATAGTGAATCAGCTGAACATGCTGATCAACTTCCTACATCAGCCTGAAAGTAAGTCAGCATACTCTGAGAGTATTTTCTTGTTATGGTGTTGTTGCTTTTTCCAAATATCCTCTGTTTGTGTAAATCATGCATAAAGTAACAAAAGCAACATATAACAAGGGCTCTATTTTCGTCCCAGATGTAACCTTAGAATGACTACATGGTGAAAAGGTGTGTTGTTGGAAATGTTCAACCCTCATAGAACACATCATCAGGATACATTTTATTAAAGCACCAGCTTCATTATCAAATAATGTTCAAATAATTAATTTTATTACAATTATGCTCATGTGTTTACGCCCTTGTATTTTACAGATTTGAAGACGGAGGGTTTATTCCGTAAGACCGGCAACGTCACTCGACAGCGCCTCTTGAAGGAGTGTGTGCTTCAGGGTGCCGATCTTCATCTAAACGATTCCACATTCTCTGCCCACGATGTCGCCACCGTATTAAAGCAGTTAATTGGCGACTTACCAGAACCGCTACTTACTGAGAAACACTACGAGGCGCATTTACATATTGTCGGTAAGTCATGGGTTAGATCAGTTGTCTTCTTGATTCTGATTACATCCTGAGATGTTTATTATTTTGTATGTGTTTCTTTAGTTAATTCTCTGGATGTGGACTTTATTGTTAGAGAATTCCTTTTGATGGGATGTAGTTTTGTTTACACTGTCTTGTCTATATGGGCTCTGATGACAGGGTAATAGCGAGTATTGTGCGCATATAAAATAGATTCAAGCTAACCAGTAGGACTTATTGCCTACTGACCGTTCCAAGTCGGTAACACTGTCTTCACCACCCTTTCTGTTGGTTTTTTGTCTCTTTCATTGTATTATCAAGTCATTGTTTGCAGTACAGTGCGGACCTACGATGCCATTGCGTTCGGACGCTGTGGTTTTTATAGGACCCTATATCTCATTCAAGCAATCAGTCGTTATTACATACACCTAGAAGTAAGCTACTCTGCACAAAGTACAGTGGTTGTTAACAAGACGTTCACGTTTAATGGAATTTGCTCTACATAATGCAAACAGAGCTATCACTATTTACTAAAACAATTAAAACAATCAAGTTGATATAAAGGAAGACGACCCAATGCTGATATGTCGTTACGCTAGTTTAAAACGGAATATTCTGTTCTGTACAATACATTTTGTTATGTACATGTATATTTTAAACATATTGTAAAGTAATGACAAAATAAAAATTACAATTCCAGTATATTTGCAAATTATTATTAGCAATTGTCTGAATAGTTCAAAGCAAATTGTTTTTCAGAGAACTATTTTTAATAATATAATTACACCTAGTATGCTAGAATAACGAAGAAAATGTAAAATTCATTGTTTTATTTTATATGCAAACAGGTTTAAAAAGTCAAATTGATTCTAGATTAATACATCGAGATGCTTTGCCGTATGCCCCTTTAAAGTGAAAATGACTGAGTAATTATGGTAAACATTTACCAGTGCAAATTACAACAAGATGACCGTGTATCCCTTTAAATGTTTGGAAAAAAGTGACCAATGAAAATACATTACACTTTCAGCAATTATAATTTGCCGTTGTATTAATAGTATGTAATATATTTCACAGACATGGTCCGTAATACTCGGACTGAGCGGGAAAGGTCGAAGGCTGAAGGTAAGCAACTTAAGGCGCTCCAGATGATGACCATAATGTTGCCGAGAGAGAACGCCATACTTTTTGAGAGTCTGCTCGACCTCTTGCATCGCGTCGCCGGTGTTACAGAGAACAAGATGTCTTCCAGCTCCCTCGGTGTCGTATTCGCTCCCAGTCTGCTATGTCCGAGAAAGGTAATTATAAGTTATTAACTATTACCTGTTGAATAGAATTACAGAAAAATAAAAACTGAGTCACAACATTTGTGTGTATCCCACTAGCACCGCGAATAACAATGGTTGATCAGATATATTGTTCTAATGGTTTATACGTCAATACATCTTACCCTATGCATTCGCCAACCTCCATTATTTAAATATTTCTTTTTTGTGTTTAGCTCACTCCTGAAGACATGCAGTGCGTTCAGCCGATCCTGAGCAAGGCCGTGACGACGCTTATTGACAACGCCCATTCCGTGTTCACGATCCCGAAGGAGCTCGGCGATGACGTGGCCAACTTCTGGCTGGAGATGGAAGACACCAACATCGCGATGCTAGATGAAGATCTGAGCAAGGAGAACCTCGATGACAAGGCCAACTTTCCAGAAAACACTAAGGTAATTAAACATTAGTAACTATATAAAATGGAAATCAAGACTTGGCAAGGAAATATGTGTTCTTGAGATAAGACTTGTAGATGGACTTCCATCAAGTATGTAAATCAAACATAGCCGAAGTTCTTTACAAAATGTATATAACAGTTTGCCTGAATAAGAAGTGTGTTACGTGATTTTTTTGATTTTTTTTGAAACATACAATTTATCTAATTCGTCAAATCTTCATCACACCGAAACGCTATGAATACAAATCGGACTTTTGATCAGTAAATATGTTTTATTATATTTATTAATTTCACCTAAATTAATATCATGTATTAATTTCATATTTTATTATTATTTGCAGAATCATAACAGTCCTGCCGTCCATGTTGTAGACTTAGGTGCTTCCCCGTGTAATGTCAGATCCAAGAAGCGTCTCGGCGACATCCACGCGCAAGTCCAGGACGTCATGATACAGCAGACCGGGAACCTCAACAACTCTACCCCATGTAAAGTCTTGCTACCGTGCACCCCTGCCACTCGACGACCAGTTAACATTGTTTCACCGATCACCAAGTGTGTAGTCAAGATGGGTGCTTCGTCTAAGAAGGCCATGATGACCCCTCGTTCACGACTGACCATGTCCTTAACACAGTCACCTAGCAGATTGTTTAAGGAGAGCTGGTTGTAGGGAGTGTTGTATGCTGTACAATAACTCCACGCCAGATGTAAGACTTTTACATCTGTGTGAACATTTTGAAGTGCTATAGTTTGACAACGTGTATATCGTATTAACCGTGTACGCTAATGGAGTAAGACGTGACACGTTGCTTTTTTTATTTTACTAAATGTGCTTTGAGGCTCCCAGTGAGGACTTTTGCCACCTTACATTCAAGGGAAGCTTTTCAATTGGTCATGTTCCCATTTTAATTTTATTCATGTAGTAACCTTAAAATATTGTTGTTTATATATTTATTTTTTTAATCACTGTTACTCGTTTGGTTGAATGCCATTCAAACTTGATAGCTAGTGAAAGTTCTGTACAGAGAACTTATTTGTTTTCAAATACTATTATTTTATTGTCTCTGTCTGTCTCTCTCTCTCTCTCTCTCTGTCCCTGTCTCTCTCTCTCTCTCTCTCTCTCTCTGTGCATATACATTGTGTTGATCAATCTGATGACGAATGAACGTTGACCTTTCTATTTGTATATAACAGTTATTTGCCTTTTAATAGTGCTATTTCCGTCTTAGGAATACGTTTGGTTTGTAGTTATTGGTTGATTGTTAAGAATGAAAATATGCAAATAGTAAATTAAACTATATTAAAAAAGCTCTTATATTCTGTTGTGCTTTATTATATCATTACAGGTTCTCAAACCGTGTATACACTATAAACAATGTGGATTTTATTCCAGAAAATATCGCTTCAATCAACTAGCGAAACCATCAAATATCACAACAAGCACCATCATCATCAGCATATTCAATCAGCATTGTTACCACCATCAATTATCATCACCACATAAATCATTATCATCACCATAAACTCAGCCGTGATTGGCACCACCACCATCACCACAACGAATATCACCATAATCATCATATCACTATACTCATCAACATCCAGTATATCTTCGTCCTCGCCATCTTGATACAGACATGCTAGTAGTGTTATGCAAATACAAACAAATTCATTCTGCTAAAGGCTCCAAATCAATAACACAGCACGGCGCCACTTATTCTTTTTTGAGAAGGTCGCAAACAAATTGTACTTTGAAAAAATCTATTTTGAATTGTGGCGGACATTTGTAAATTTCTGGTAAACCAGATTTTTACTTAGGACTAACTAGACATCAAGAGCAACATTCCTGTAAATGTTCTTGAAAGTATATCAAGTAGTTTCGGAGGTGTAGTCGTCGATTTTTTTCTATATATCTGTATTTAAACCAAGGTAACTGCTGGCAACCATGTTTGACATTGAATCAAAAGGCATTAATTTTTATTGAATTGTTTTTTTTTGGCCCAGCAACACCACATTGTACATGGCGCCAACAAAAATGAACATTCCAGGCTCAGTTTCAATTTACATCTAAATATAAATATACACTATGGTCCTAGAACCTTCTCACCTTCAGAAGAGTTGGTGCAAATTCTCTTGTACTCCATTTGTGCTAGAGCCGCGATGATTGAGGCTCCAGCGAAAAATGGAGTGTTTCCTTTAGTCAACGAGGCAAGCAAGCTATCCACGTATGACACACTGCTCCTACTTCTTGTTTGCATGTTTGGATGGAATATAAAACAATAAAAAACTTAGGTTATGAAAGCTACATTTATTTCGAAACTTAACAAAAATTATCAGAAAAGCAAAATGGGAAGAAACCATAAACAAGTACAACGATACAATTTACAAACAACATTGCAGAGTCGGCGCACCATGCCATAATATGCACCCTTCTTGGACAATTAAAACAGATTTTGATACTGTTTTACACAATTATGCAAATAATAAAAGTAAATGACAAAACTTAATTTATTTCAGAAATCTAAGAAGTAGTTTGTTACGTCTCTGTTCAAATAAAACGTCACGGTTATATGACAGAATATGAAAACCATCAGCCATTAAACAGCAAATAACATAAAATAAAGCATAAATTTTCTTCTCCTTGAATGTTTTGTTTATAGCTCCTTGCACGTGTTATAGTTCCTTGTCATATCCTAATAGGGTAAATCCCCGCCCACATACTAATTTTATAAGGTTTATTAGTAAATTATCAAATACATAAACATGTGATGGACCAGCCACGCTATAGAAACTACCAGACGAAATTAATGAAAGACAACTAAATCTATATGGAATTTATATTTACGATGAACATTGCGAGGCACTGCCATGGGGATTTGTTAATGTTTTGTGCAGTGTAAGCGATATCAGATCAGCAAATGTCCTCAGTGGGTCACAGTTTACACCAGGTCAAACATTTATGAGTTTAAATCATCTGCAGTAGATGTACACTAGATGACAGAATTGTCAGCTGTCAACTCTGTTTTAACAGACAGCATTCGCAGTAAATATATTTCAGCAGACTGCATTCTCGATTATTGTATTTTAACTTGTATAACAGGTGATTTACAATCAATTTTCTGTAGATACCCCTCCACTGACAGAAGAAGAAATAATTGCTATTGAATTATTCATTATTATCAAAGGATTGTTTTTCTAAGAATAAAATGTTTTAATAGCAATAATCAATCTGGCATAAATTATCTGGAATATCATCCTATCCACAACAACTTGAAATAATTACTTTCACTTAATTGATTCTTTTTCTTTTTGTTATAAAAAAAATTTTTTATGTTTTAATTTCAATGAACATGATGAACCAGTAGCTCCTACAGCACACGAGTCCAATTAACTGTGATGTAGCTCACGAGTCCAATTAACTGTGATGTCGGAATATAAAATGGTTCTTCCACTGTCTGTGCAGAAGTTGTTTCTTTGCATTTTTTTTATTACAATCATTCCACCCTAGGCACAATATTGTTGGTACTAGAGTGATGGGAAAATAATGTAAATTTAAGAATTCATTCGCAATTTTTCGGCGCTTCATGGAATTTGCTATTTACTACCAGGCTGGCATTTAATAGCACAAAAAATGCCGTAAAAAATATAAATCCATTCTTAAATGCATACGCCTGATTTGTGAAAACATTCATATTTTTATATGGTCTCTCATTAAAAATAGTTGCTGTCATAATAAAAATAAACAATACATTTACAAAAGATTTCAAGACTACAATATACCTGTACATATTTTATAAAGTCAAAACATAATTCCTATGAATAAAACTCAATGTCAACTTGAACAATGTATTACCGTTGATTTTAAATTCATCAATATTAAAACAATATAGGAAAGGAACTTGCCTGAAGTGAACAGTAAATACAAACATGTATGTAACAATTTCAATAAACAAATACAATAACATCTACCAAATGTTTTAATTTAGAAATGATGATGATGCATTTCATGATTTATACCAGACAACCTGTTGTCTGATTGCATTTAGTCCAAAACCAGTTTGGGGAAACAAAAACAAACACTCGTTAGCCACAAAATTTTACCCACTATATAAATCTTTGAATGCCAACATGCAGTCAAATCAAACCTCAGCAGTGTAGTGTGTCCTTTCCTTATGAAACGTAGTTTTGGTAGTCCCATGTTAAATGTTTAAAACTTCCATAAATAATAGGGTGTAATGCTGATGTTTCTCTTCAAGTTACATAGACCTGATTTCTAACGCCATTGACAAAAACAACCAGCAATCAAATTTAATCAAATTTGTTGATGTTAAAAAATGTACGACTATTTAATAATTCATACATTGTCGCAAATCAAGTCTGGTGACGTTAAACTCTCAAAAACATATTTACATTTCGTTTCATTTCAATGCGTTTGTCAGTCATATCAAAAGTCAGAACAAAGGTATTGATTTTATTGATTTTATTGACATGCCTAGTATTTTTCGAGATGCTCATGTAGTTGATTCTACCCCAAAATATTTCAAAAATTCCGAAAGTCCCGTAATTTGTTATAAGAACAAAAAGCCTATTAGAAATATTAACTACAACACAATTGGTTCTGACCTTGATACAGTAAATAACACTCCTAAGGAATGTGAATGTAACACATCAAATTGTTCTATGCTCCAGCAGGTCATGTCATCACTGGTAATTTTGATAATGTTGATAAACATATTCGGCATTTGTTTTCGAAAGGTCCTAAATATAGATTACCTTCAATTATTGATTGTAATGCCTGTCGTGCCCAGATCGATCGCCCACTCCATTGAAGATTTTAGTATAAAATGGTGTCGTGGAGAAAATGATGACCCAAACTCGCTTTCTACTTGGAAAAAATCAATTCTTAAAATTATAGATACACGTATTAACTTTTATAACGCTAACCCCCCTTTACTTCCTCCGAGACCTAGGTTTTCCTTTCGTAATTTAAAATCGGGATTCAGGAATTTCATAATAAATTTGTTTTAGTTCCTTCCGATAAAGCAGCTAATAATGTAATTATTGTTTGGTGCTTACTTTACTTCAATGTTTTATCTCTGGAACTCGGCAGCACCACTTCGTATACGCCAGTACATTCTACTGAGGAGGATGTTGTTTCAACATATACCACTGGGTGCATTACTTTCAAGGCTGGGGTAGACGAAAAGCAAAACAAACTGCCTACTATGTACTGGATTCCTAAATTACATAAAAATCCATATAAGGCCCGCATTATTTCGAATTCTTGTGCCTGCATAACAACAAACATCTCCAAACTTTTAACTTCTTGTCTTACTGCCGTTAAAGATCACGTTAAATGGTATTGGGATAAAACTTATGAAAAATGGTTTATTCTCTTGTTGCTCTGGCTTCTGCTAAGTCACTGAGTACCTTCATTGTGGCATTCTAGGCTATTGTATTTTTGTATTATATTTACACGAGCATATTTGTGTTTTACTTATATTGCCTATTGATGCTGCCTTGTTGGTTAGAGATTAGATCATGGCGGGGATTTCTTGATTTACACTGTCCTGTTTTAATGGGATGACAGTAGGGTAAGTGTGAGGTTTGTTGACCCTAGAACCGGTTTAAACCACAGTGGCCTTTGTTGCCACTTACCGTTCCAAGGCGGTAGCCCTATTATCAACCCTTTTGTGTTTGTGATGTCGTTTGCATTTTTTATTACTTTTGCTTTCTCGTTTGTCTGTTTGCGTGTTTGTTTTTGTGTTTTGTGGCTGACTGTCGTCCTTGAATGCTGCTTTCCCTGTCCTATATATTTATCTTTCTTTACAATATAGTTAACCTTATATATTCATTTTTAAAACATGAAAAGCCTGTGAAATGTTAACATAGTTTTAATACAAGTTGTTAGTCTCTATACTTAAAATTCATTTATATTTAGAAAATGAACGTGTCGAGTTTGTTAAATGTGTAATGTAGACAAAAATAAAAATAACAAGAAAGATACGGGTCTGAATTAGACATAAATTTAAGTCTAGAGTAGATATAGTCTAAAGTAGACATATCACAAAATAAAAGTCTAAGGTAGACATATCTCCTAAATATGTGTGAAGAAGACATATCACAGAAATATACGTATAAACCAGTTTATTATATCTCGTACATGGATGGCACCACTAGCCTGAAACATGCATCCAAGGGCATAATGTTCATGGCCTTGACGAGCTTTTTTAAAATTCTATTTTGGGGTAATCGCTCGTTAGACACTAGCATACATGTGCCATTTCTAAAGCCATACTCTGGGAGATTTAAGAAACTTTTAAGAGAGATTTGTTCGCAATCTGAGATTCTATACAAGTATAAGTGAGGTTTTATTAAATATTTGTATACATTTTAGCTTTTAAAGCATTTTATCATAAAATAATATATGAACAATTAAAATACTAGTAAGCACTTTTAAATTTGTTGTCATTTCACAGTGTGTTCAGTGAGATGTCCAAATCACACAGATATTCAACTTCTGCAAATTCATTGAGTACCTTCATTGTGGCTTTCTAGGCTATTGTTGTTTTTTTTGTATTATATTTACACGAGCATATTTGTGTTTTACTTATATTGCCTATTGATGCTGCCTCGTTGGTTAGAGATTAGATCATGGCGGGGATTTCTTTATTTACACTGTCCTGTTTAATGGGATGACAGTAGGGTAAGTGTGAGGTTTGGTGCACCCAAGAGCCGGTTTAAACCCCCAGTGGCCTACTTTGCCACTGACCGTTCCAAGGCGGTATCCCTATTGTCAACCCTTTTGTGTTTGTGATGTCGTTTGCATTTATTAATGTTTTTGCCTTCTTATTTGTCTGTTTGCGTGTTTGTTTTTGTGTTTTGTGGTTGACTGTCCTCCTGAATGCTACTTTCCCTGTCCGATCTTTTTATATATTTTTTCTGAAGAGAGAAATTATGTGAGTTTTGATCTCACAGAGTGAGATATCACATGTATGCTCAGTAGATCTAGTGAAAAATAAAAAAAATGTTAAAACACTACTAAACGCCATGAATACCTACGTTATGAGTAATTATGTTATGAAAAGTTAAGAGTCGTTTGGAATTGACTCCGCAATAGTTTCCCCGCCAAATGTCAGCGTGTAACTTCTTTCATTGTTTAGTCATAATTTAAAACACACACGAAATAATATCCATAAAATAATCAAAGAAAACATAGATCTATTTATGTGTAGCTTTTTTCAATCACTATATTTCATCCAATCCATGACTTCACTTTGGTAAACATTAGTCTCGGATTCCCTAGACATTGTTTGGTCAATTCGTCCTAATTTGACATTTTGAAATCAATCAAATCGTATTCATTATTTTATTCCATTAGAAATAAACCAATGTTAGACAGTAGGGTAAGTGTGAGGTTTGGTGCACCCAAGAACCGGTTTAAACCCCCAGTGGCCTACTTTGCCACTGACTGTTCCAAGGCGGTAGCCCTATTGTCAACCCTTTTTTGTTTGTGATGTCGTTTGCATTTATTATTATTTTTGCCTTCTTGTTTGTATGTTTGCGTGTTTGTTTCTGTGTTTTGTGGTTGACTGTCCTCCTTGAATGCTACTTTCCCTGTTCGATCTTTTTATATTTCTTTACTGTTTGCTGATATGACATTTAAGTGCATTTGTTAAAAACAAAATGCCATTCTATTAAAAGAAATCATCAGTCCCAAACAGTAGGTCGAGGTCATAGATGAAAACCATGCGTCCAAAAAGATGCACTACCCAAGGCACAACTATGTAAAAATAAAATGTTTTGTCTTCCAAAGATTAAGCTATAAACTAGGTTAAAAGCAGCTAGTGAATAATTACAGCTCATGAGAAAGGAATGTTTGTAAACGTTTTAATAACTAAAATCAATGGAGTTTACAGTTTGCTGATATGAAATTTAAGTGCATTTGTTTAAAAACAAAATGCGATTCTATTAAAACAAATCATCAGCCCCAAACAGTAGGTCAAGATCATAGATGAAATCCATGCGTCCAAAAGGATGTACTACCCAAGACACAACTATGTCACCATAGAATGTTTTGTCTTCCAAAGATAAAGTTATAAACTAGGTTTAAAGCATCTAGTGCATAATTATAGTTCATTCAAGTAACAACTATAAGCAAAGTTTGAAAGGTTTAAAAACAATAAAAAATGTAAATTTTAAAAGTCATCAATAAAATATTACCTACATAATTCTAAGAGATTCTAATAGTTGGTTGTATGTGGAATATTCCTGCAGTGTGACGGATGGACTGACTGACGACGGATAACAGACAACGGACAACGACAGACAATGGGCAAACCTATCACTTAGTGTCTACCATGCACCACATAAACACATAAATAAAACAAATACGGATTGCTGTACACACTGCATTTCACCACTGCATTTCACCAGAACTACCACAGTATATGAACGATTACATTGGACCACGTCATGAACAGCTTGGCATCAGGGTACACCACATAAAACACATAAATAAAGCAAATACGGATTCCCGTACACACTGTATTGCAACAGAACTACCAGCCTATGAACAATTACACTGGGCCAAGTCGTGAAAAGTTTGGCACCAGGGTGCATCAAATAAAACACAAAAAATGCAAATACGGATTCCCGTACACACTGCAATGCACTAGAACTACCAGTCTATGCAAGATTATACTGGACCAAGTCATGAACAGCTTGGCGACAGGGTGCATCACATAGAACACATAAAAAAGGCAACATAAATAAGGCAAATACGGATTCCCGTACACACTGCATTGCAACAGAACTACCAGCCTATGAACAATTGCATTGGGCCATTTAGTGAACAGTTTGTCACCAGGGTGCATCACATAAACACATAAATAAGACAACATAAATAAGGCAAATACGGATTTCCGTACACACTGCATTGCACCAGAACTACCAGTCTATGAACGATTACATTGGGCCAAGTCATGAACAGTTTGGCGCCCGGGTGCACCACTTAGAACACATACATAAAGCAAATACGGATTCCCGTACACACTGCATTGCAACAGAACTACCAGCCTATGAACAGTTACACTGGGCCAAGTCATGAACAGTTTGGCACCAGGGTGCATCACATAAAACACATAAAAAAAGCAAATACGGATTCCCGTACACACTGCATTGCACCAGAACTACAAGTCTATGAACGATTACACTGTGCCTAGTCATGAACAGCTTGGCGCCAGGGTACACCACACAGAACACATAAATAAGGCAAACACGGATTCCCGTACACACTGCATTGCACAATATACCATTGTACATGAAATAGGATGCCAAACATGATTATAAAAGAACTTACTTTAGCTAAAGTACATCCGTCTGTTTTCCGCTTTCATGATCACAACAAAAATGGCGTTTCTTTATTATTGAACAACTGGGTGAGTACTGACCTTATATCCGATATCTTACGGAAACAAGCGAGATCAATCGGAGCATTTCATGCACGTGCACGTTGGTGAGCGATATGCAAGACAATGACGGTAGTGATGCAATTTCAAGTTTTGTATAAAAAAATGGCGTTAGCCTTCTAGACCATAATTTACTACCAACTGATAAAATAGACTATGCTATTGACTGTCAAATTATTGATGACCGTTCTTGAAATTTCTCCAATCACCGTCCTATTTTATGTACACTCTTATTTCCGATTTATGAAATAATCACCCCTAACACTGAGAGTGGTCAGCGTATTAAATGGTCAAAAATACCAGTGGACATTTTAAAAGAGTATGAAGTATTCCTTAAAAATGACCCAATCCTTAAAAACGCTAAGGACTTGGCTTTGACTTTTAAGTCAGACATAGATCAATTTTATGACGTATTGGTCACCAGGATTTTAAATGCATCCAATGTATGTTTGCCAAAAGCTAAATTCAGTCGTCACTTAAAGTCTGATTGGAATAAAGAACTTAATTGTTATCATAATAACATGAAAAATAAATGAATACTATGGCTGAGTGATGGAAAACTGAGAAACGGTTTATCATACTTTAATTATAAAGTAGCAAAACGCGAATTTAGATGTCAGCATTTGATCAGTATATGGTTAATCTCAATCTTGCTGAGATTGACCAATATTTCCTTTGGAACTTAGTAAACGCTAGACGGAAAAAATCATGTACTGCCCCCGGAACTGAAATGAGCTTTAATGAAATACTATCTAGAAATACAACAGACATACTGTCGGGTTGGCGTAATTACTTTAGTGATTTGTATATTGTCGTTGAAGATGCTAATTTCGATAATGCATTTTTACAACATGCAAATGAATACACTCAAGGAACGTAGAATTAAGTAATTATGATGTATGCGATTTAATACCAATCTCAGTAGCTGATATTAATTATTTTCTAAAGCTCGCGAAACGAAACAAAGCTTGTGGCGAGGACAAAATATACTATGAACATATCACTCATGCCGGTGAATAGTCAAACAGTTGATAGCAAAATTACTCGCAGCAATGTTGAAATTAGCGCACGCGCCCGAAAAGATGAAACGCGGTTTAATCATAACACTATTTAAAGGTGGGAAAAAAGATCATAGGATCATAATAGCTACAGGGCGATAACTCTGTCATCACCATTCATGAACTTTTAAGAAAGGGTGTTATTGTCCCGCTTAGCAAATGGAAACAAAATACCCATTAACCATCTTCTAGGGGGTTTTCAAGAAAATTTAGGATGCTTAAAGTGAATGTAGCGAAACAGCTGTTTTATTAAGAGCTCTGCAAAACTTGCAAAAAGGTGAAAGAATTATCATCAAAATCGGATGGATGTATATTTATTTATTTCAGTGACAAATACATATTTTACAAAATATTACATATATAGGACATATAGGTAACATATAATGTACATATACCCAGCCTAACTTGGCTTACTAGTCACCATCTTATAATTGCATTATATAGATAAAGCAATTTTAATGACACTTATACCAAAAGTTGCCCCCGGTGTGAAAGACAAGTTTCATCTATTGCGAACATATTATTTTTAATTGTGTCCGTACTGAACATATTTCAATTAAATTGTGGCAGTCAATTTATACCATTGTTGGTTCAAATGTTTTTAAAATATTCATTGACTTAAGTCCTCGGGAACAAATAATTGTCATGCTGAATGGTATGAGACCACTACAGACCCAGCTGCGTTCAAGTACCAGAACAATTCCGTTTGCGTTTCTTTTGTGTTCCGTTTGCGCTCCGTTTGCATTCCGTTTGCATTTCATTTTTATGAATGCATTTTTTAAAATGCAAATCATTTGAGTTTTTGAATGGATTCAGCTTTTATAAACGAAACTATGCGTTATTTAAATGCACGGAACGAACGCAACATAATGTGTGTGTTTAAATGCACAAACGGAGAAAATGCATTTGCGTTCGTTCAGCGTTTACCAATTGCAAACTTTCTGACGATTAAACTACGCATGATATCCAGTCATGCGATTCTTACCACGAGTTGGCGACTAATGTTTGTGATCATATTGAAGAATGTGTCCTTTGGTTGACATTATTTGGTGGTGCACATTGATGATTATTCTGTTTTCGGGTTTATGTTATTTTCATCAAAAATTTAACATACTTGACACTATATAAAATATGCCGTCTGATTTTACCAACATTATTTCAGTTTTATAATGAAATAATATAAAGTTTGTGCTACACAATAAATACATTTCCTATTTTAAATCAGTAAAAATGAAAGTGTGTAATCGTGCTTAAAAAACACCATTTACACAGTGTATTTCTTTATATTAAAATACTGCAAAACGCACTTCGTTTAAATCGAGA
Organism: Cyrtodaria siliqua; assembly: GCA_037043455.1. Classification (NCBI taxonomy): domain Eukaryota; kingdom Metazoa; phylum Mollusca; class Bivalvia; order Adapedonta; family Hiatellidae; genus Cyrtodaria; species Cyrtodaria siliqua. The sequence continues at coordinate 166,855 of JAWPHD010003247.1, read as the reverse complement.
CTTCAATTATGTACTGAAAAGGATATTATTGAAAGTTATCGGAAATAGCGAAATTCATTTGCGTTCGTTTCGTTGCGTTCGTTCCGTTCGTTTTCAGCGTTTAGCGTTTTAAAAAATGTATTCATCGTTCGTTTTTTAAAACGCTGAACGCTGAAAACGAACGAAACGAACGCAACGAACGAAATGCATTTTTAAAATATAGATCGTGCACATTCATTCTGCGTTCGTTCTGCGTTCATTCTGCGTTCATTTTCCATTCGTTCAGCGTTCGTTCTGCATTTATTTGGGTTACCTGAACGCAACTGTGTCTGTAAGTGATAAATGCAATCTGACTTGTTTAACAGTTGTTATTAATACTTTCCATTTCATATGGAGTGTTGGACGAGCGGTAACTTAAAAATAACGCATTAATACTCGTAGCCATGGTGAAATTAACATTTGATGTCATTGACTATTCCTTATATTTCGTTTCCATAAGGGAGAGTTATGTTGTGATGTTTGTTTATCAAGAATGTATTTGATAAACTGGTTAAAGTTTCGTAAAGGTTGGGTAAAGACTCGATTACTAGTTTATCTCTAAACATAACAATTTGTTAACACTTTGTAATATGTGTTGTTAGTGGCTACATACGTCTATTGTACATATTGAATATGAATTGAATAAAGAAATATAAAAAGATCGGACAGGGAAAGCAGCATTCAAGGAGGACAGTCAACCACAAAACACAGAAACAAACACGCAAACAGACAAACAAGAAGGCAAAGTAATAATAAATGCAAACGACATCACAAACACGAAAGGGTTGACAACAGGGCTACCGCCTTGGAATGGTCAGTGGCAAAGTAGGCCACTGGGGGTTTAAACCGGTTCTAGGATGCACCAAACCTCACACTTATCCTACTGTCATCCCACTAAAACAGAACCCTGCACATTAAGGTCCTCAACAGAACTTTCAAATGATCATATCTTTTTTGTTTATCATCCGATTTTGATAATTCTTTCACCTTTTTTCAAGTTTTTTAGAACTCCCTATAATAAAGATATATGTCTATGTCGCTACATTCCCTTTAACACAATTATGTTTTGTTTTGGACACTAATTACTATTATCTAACAACTTTAGCACTATAATGTCAAAGGCTTAAAAAAATAAAGACGCTCATATATTTTATAATTGTTTTGATTTCCATTATTTATAAGGTCCAACAATGTAAACATATATGGTAGTTTTCAGTAATTTACTTTATATATGTTATTCTTATCTCGTGATATAAAGAACATTCAATAACAAAGTAGTGCCATTCATCTTCTAGCTGTGCACATGCGATACATATACGTTTATTTATTGGTATGTCGTTCGTCTTATGCCATCTTTTATCTGCTGTTTATAAGTTATGAGATGTCTTAATTTCTATATTTCGATATAAATTATTTAAACATGTAAGTAAAGTTTCAAAACATAGCTATCTACAATCAATGAGTAAACAATTTCTAAGCTTGAATTTTCGAAACGGGAGTGCATATTTTGAATACAGTTATCATGTAATCTTTGTTTTACATTATACACAAATAAATCATTGTTTTCGACACCTTGGAAAAGCCATGCATCATAACCAAGTGAGGTCAATAATTGCTTTAATAGAGTTACCATTTTTGTAATTCAGCATCGCTTCTCATAAGATTATAAATATGTTTTACAAATTTATGTTCATGACATCCAATGACTTTATCCATTATTTTAAAATATTAAAATACATTTGGTTAATTAGATTACTACTTCATAGATACACTCATTTTGTGTACACCTTTTTCAGTTAATACTATTTTCTTTTTACAACATAGAATATGCACTCTTTTAAATATTCAAATCCGAAGAAAATCCCCATACTTAAGAGCCATAGTTCAATATCGGAACACGTTTATTAAATAAATATAATTTTTGTTGAATAGAGATATTCGTAAACTTATACATGTATTTTAGAATTCAATTTAAAAATAGCTTTCTGTGCTTAGCCTGCTAATGTGACCTGTGTTTCATTAAATGATCCACGTTGAGTGAATACAATTCCAAGGTATCAAAATGACTTAACAATTTCAATTTCATTTCCATCATACACAAATCGTAAGTTCCTGCGCAATGAACCAGCTTTACGAAAAACCATAACCTTTGACTTTTGCTGTAGTTACTTTTATTTTCCAACGTATACAGTAATAACTTAAAATAACAAAACATTTCTGCAATCCATTTGCAGTTTCAGAAAAAAAAACACTATGTCATCAGAATACTGTCAATGTATTATTGTCAACTTCCTCAAAAACATGCAATACAAACTTTTTTTCCAGGCCATTTAAAAACATTGAGAATAAAAATGGAGAAAAACATTCACCTTTGCGTACACCTAACGTACACGTAAACTCATCACATTATTAACAACATTATTAACAACATTACATAAATATTGCATCCCAGTGAGGGTGACAGTGGATATTGTCAACCTGAGGAAAATAATGTCAACCGAGGCGAAGACGAGGTTGACATTATTTTTCCGAAGGTTGACAATATTTTATTATACCGAACAAATGTTTTGATTACAATTTAAATATATGAGGGGAAAAAAATCCCAATATATTTTTTTTTTAATGTATATTTGTATACCAGTTTTGATTTAAAAAAACAAATCTGCTCGCCACATTATTTTTATTGTCGTTTGGTAAACCAAGCGTCTTACGATAGACATAACTTCAACTGTATTTTAATAAGCGTCCACCGATTTCCAATTGCCAAAGCGTGTCGTTATTGGAAAAAACCAAAACCTATTGTTCGCGTGACGTCACAATCGTTTAACAGTAAAAATTGTTTGCCGGTGAACAGTAAAAATTGCTTCACGCTAAGGGTATGGGCAATTTATACAAGAGTGTAAACGTGAGATATAGTAATATTATGTTTTACCCTTGATTTTACTGAGTTATACAGTGATTTTATAATATGAAATAGTCTACCTCTTATCCCAAGTGTCTCCGTGGCCGAATGGTTAACGAAGTTGCATAGTAAACCTTCGCCTCTCACCGCTGCGGGTTCGAATCCCACTGGCAACTCGACTTGTAAGTGAGGAAGTGTCGATTCTTATAGATGGCTGGAGGTGTACAGTACTGGTTCTACCCAGGAAAGTGGGTGGTCTGCCTCTACCATAAAACAATCGACCGTCATATATAACTTTACATTTGTTGAAAATGACGTAAAACACCATACAAAAAAAAAAGAAACCTCTTATCCTTAGTTTTATTAATTTAAACCATAGTTTTTCTCTCAGACAACACCTTTATTAAAGGTTTATTAATTTTTCGAAAGCTTTTGACTACATTGGTCAAACGCTTTTGAAACATCAATAACCCTATGATAAAGGTGTTGTCCAGTTTTAATCATATGGGTTTTAGGAAAGATAGAAATATCGGACAGGGAAAGCAGCATTCAAGGACGACAGTCAACCAAAAACACAAAAACAAACACGCAAACAGACAAACGAGAAGGCAAAAGTAATAAAAATGCAAACGACATCACAAACACAAAAGAGTTGACAATAGGGCTACCGCCTTGGAACGGTCATTGGCAAAAAGGCCACTGGGGGGTTAAACCGGTTCTAGGGTGCACCAAACCTCACACTTACCCTACTGTCACCCCATTAAAACAGGACAGTGTAAAATCCCCGCCATGATCTAACCTCTAACCAACAAGGCAGCATCAATAGGCAATATAAGTAAAACACAAATATGCTCGTGTAAATATAATACAAAAAAAACAATAGCATAGAAAGCCGTAATGAAGGTACTCAGTGACTTGGCAGAAGCTAGAGCAACAAGAGAATGAACCATTAAGGGCACGACAAGAAAGATCATAGACAAACATCAAACGCCACCGTCCCAATGGGCTTTAGGTAGGCGTCATCATAGGGTCCACAGCCTATAGTACAAACATAATTATCATCAACCGCACTCATGTGCTTACGGAAACCTGGTCGTAATGTTCAGCCGAATCATTTAACATATTGTTTATAACAGAGTGAAGGTATGAAACCACTAATTATTTTCCCGTTTGATGCCAATGTTAGAATACCACATATTAATAATTTGCTGCAATTTCAACTTAAGTATGAATAATGCAGTAGTGTAATTTTCACATAGAAAACTGATTTAACATTTGAAAAAGCACCAGAAAAGGTGGGGTCACAATACTTGTAAGAAAGTTCTTGTTTGTTTACTAAACATGTCAATGGTACAGCTGTTTTCATTGCTCACAAAGTGTATGCATAGATTCGACATTTCGAAAATGGTTATCAGTGATCCAGTAAAACCTATTAATTCGCGTCTTATATATACAACAACAAAATAGCATAGAAATGGGCATTTTTTCCCCCTACTTATATAATGCCAATTTCATAAAAAAGGAGGGATTACATTTTATTATAGGAACTACATTCGACTACACCTCGGAGGTTTACATGCAAATGGTGGTGATAAAACCAGTGAACTGAGTAGCGTATTTCCACGATGATTTTCAGGATTGTTAAGAATTCCCATCGGATCACATATCCGGGAAAAATCCATAATTATATATGCATCAATGAACGTGAAGTTGGCAGTAGCAGTGGCAGTAGCTACTGCCAACTTTATGTTCATCAAGAAATTAGATTGATGAAGTCCGTCCCCTTTTATCGCCTTTCAACCAATCGTAATGCTTAATTTAGTTCGAGTTAACACAGTTAAAATAACGTTATCACGATGGTATTGTAATCAATTATCACGTATAATTACATGAACAAAAATTATAATATATTCAAATGACACTGTCCATAAGTCCAAGATCAAATCATCATGCAAACTGACACTGTCCGTAAGACCGATATTAAATCATCACGGAAACTGACACTGTTCATAAGACCAATTTCAAGTCATCATAGGAACCGACCATAACCATAAGACCAAGATAAAATCATCATGGAAACGTGAGACCAAGATCGAATCATCATTGAACTGACATTGTCCGCAAGACCAAGATCAAATCATGATTGAAACTGACACTGCTCGTAAGAACAACTTCATGGAAATGTCATGGAAACTGACACTGTCTGTATGACCAAGATCTAATCATGATGGAATCTAACAATGTCCGTAAGACCAAGACCAAATAATCATGGAACATAACATGGTCCGTAAGACCAAGACAAAATCATCATGGAAACCGACAATGTCCGTAAGCCTAAGATGAAACCATAACGAACAACACCGAGTCAACTGTAAATAAAGCTGTGTCTATTGTTTACTTTATATAATAATAATTATATAATATATATATTTCAACCTAATATATAAATACGAAGAAACAGTGAAAACTCGATTTTGTTACATTTCATTACAGGCAGGTATACCGTCAAAATGATAACGGATTAATACATCAAGGTGGTCATTTAAAACAGTGTTTAAGATTGCTGTATATCCATGATATCCCTTTAAAAGAACAAACACACATCAATTTTAATTTTATTTCTGTCATATATAAACAGCTTTATTTTAAAGAAAAAATCACGCACCTTGACGTGAAATGACGGATATGTCTATGGCATTCTAAAATAAATTAGTTCCACAGCAATTTCTCTGTTTTTTCCTGAACCGTGTAATTGTGCGTAATTAAAGGCTAACATACTAGGTGATTTAATTAAGTGTTTTTTTCTCATTTAAAAAAATGGAACTGTTAAGACGAAGAAAGTCTCTAAATTATAGCTTCATATATTTTGAGGAAATTCAGAAAAAAAGAAAACAAAAAACGTATTCAGTTTAAGTAAATCATGAACGATAAGATGTAGAAAAAGAAGGAACAGAGATAAGATCGTTCATTTAAAGTTCTCCGGCTATGTTATGTTTTATGAACATGTTGATGTTTATTTAAATCGAAATCACTCCACAACACTAGATATTGACAATTCGCACATTGCAATATCTGTGAAAAGCGAGAATACAATTTTATTTGATGACGTAGAAAACAGGTAAATGAATTTATCAATTATCTGGCAATAGTTGTGCAGCTATACAACATACACTTCAAATTTACCTCATTTCACCGTTCAGTCACGCAGTGGTAGATGTAGTATCTACGTCATGTAAATAATACTTATTTTTACATACAACTTAGTAGCGTTTTAAATATATGTTTCGCTCCGAGATTATTAAGAAAAGTTCATATGGTGTTTAAGAGTTAAATTTGTTAATTGATAGTACTACTAAAAGGGTGGCCATTCATGTTTAATTAAAGAGCGCATGTCAGTTGTTTAGTGCAGTCATCGTAAGGCATGCCATGCAGATTTATGATTGTAAATGCACGTTCGAAACCATTCCACTAATTGAAATTCCAAGTACCGACTTAAGGAAATTAGTTTCATTCTATTTTTATGTCTGGAATCCGGAAGAAAGATAAGCGATATTTCTACGCGAGGTAGAGTTAAGAGTTTTGATAAACGGTTTTGTAGTGTAATTGTACCGCTATTTCGCGGGTTAGTTTCTTTGATTTTTTTTTTATAATTTCTATCATAGAAATACATTTGCCTTTCTGGTTGCCGAAAAACAGAGTATATATCTCAGAATAGTTCGAGAGTTGCTTACGTATTTGGAAGAGAGAGAAGGATGAATATGTACATAAAAATAATAGAGAACAGGTTGGATATTTAGTACGTGTTTGGATATGCCATTAATGGAACACAAGGAACTCTATTATGTATCAAGAATTAACAAAAGAACCTCGATTGATTACTAATCCATTACCATTTTGACTTTAAACTCGTCCCGATTTATTCCGCAAAGTGAAGTTTCGAACGACACGTTCTACATTGACTAAACAACAACAACACAACCAACAAAACAACAACAGCAAAAGCAATAACAACGATTTTTTTTAAACTGCTTGCATATCATTAAATCAAGGGTAACTGAATTTGTATTTTATACAATTTCTTCACTTTCTACAATTTGCTTAAATATAGAATTGATGCAATTAAATCAAAATTAGTAATATTCAAAAAACAATTTGCTATTTTAAAACTATTCTACCCCCGTTTTTAAGACCCAACTGATTTTTCATTCACACTTTTCTTTATTCCGCCACGTGCTAACATTTGTTCTTTCCTTCCACCAGATGTGCAGCTCAGTGAACTGGCATTTCCAGAATTGATTGAAAGGGACGACGGCATTTATCTTTTCTGCCGCAAATGTTGAATGGTTTATTTTACACTCACAATAATAACTGGTAGTGACGTTGTTTAAAACGTTTCGCCCTATTTGTCCCTTCTCGTCAGTTTTGAAGACGAACGCAATTTCCGCTCGTTCAGTATTTTCATCTCTTAAGCTAACATGATTAATAGCTACACGTATAGCTATAAGTATGAGATCGTTAGTGCTACACATAGAGTTATTATGAAAGTAACTATTATAATAAATGGCAACACATTTTATCTTGTTTCCGGAATGATACAGTTAGTGATGCTTACGATAGGTACTTCAGTAGCAGATACGTTTTTGTTTGTTTAACTCCTCCTCATGAATCTATTCCTGACGTTACACTATTAGTCTTAATCGCCCCTATGTTCAGTTTGTTGCTTTCGTCTTGTGTTGGTTAGGCTTAATAAGTCATAACCAAGGTATAGTTATATCCGATGTAGATTTAGGCAACATAACACAGATCAATGTTCCTCCTTACTTGAAGTAAATGTCGTTATATTAGTTTCATAAGTCTATTTACTGTTTATAGACGTCATATATTTTGTTGACCTCAGTAATTACGTATTTAATTTATTTATTGTTCTATTGTTTACTTGGAAATTTATATATACGTGTATTGTATGGTTTCACTATTAATCGGATTAAATATTGCTTTTACTTTTGCTTCCCGTAGTAAAGTAATTAAATACATTTTACTTGGTTTGGAAATTATACAAGGACAGTGTTTTCGTTTCATTATAGTATTTACAGCTTCCTGTAACCAAATGATAACGATATATATTTGGTGAGTTTGATCATTGACATCAAACTCTACGTCGTGTCTCCTGTCAGAGTTTTCAACGAAAGTCCATGTCTCCTGCCAGAGTTTGTACCGAAAGTCCGTGTCTCCTGCCAGAGTTTGTACCGAAAGTCCGTGTCTCCTGCCACAGTGTGCACCGAAAGTCCGTATCTCCTGCCAGAGTTTGCACAGAATGTCCGTGTATCCTGCCAGAGTTTGCACCGTGTCTCCTGCCAGAAAGAGCACAGAAAGTCCGTTTTACTCGCCAGAGTGTGCACCGAAAGTCCGTGTCTCCAGTCAGAGTTTGCACCAAAAATCCGTGTCTCCTGCCAGAAATTGCACAGAAAGTACATGTCTCCTGCCAGAGTTTGCACCGAAAGTCCGTGTCTAATGACAGAATTTGCACCGAAAGACTGTGTCACCTGCCAGAATTTGCACTGAAAGTCCGTGTCTCCTGCCAGAGTTTGCACCGAAATTCCGTGTCTCCTGCCAGAGTGTGCACAGAAAGTCCGTTCTTCTGCCAGAGTTAGCAATGAATGTCTGTGTCTCCTGCCAGAGTGTGCACCGAAATTCCGTGTCTCCTGCCAGAGTTTGCACTGAAGGTCCGTGTCTTCTGCCAGGTGTGCACCGAAAGTTCGTGTCTTCTGCCAAAGTTTGCACTAAAAGTCAGTGTCTCCTAAAAGAGTGTGCACCGAAAGTCCGTGTCTCCTGCCAGAGTGTGCAGTGAATGTCCGTGTCTCCTGCCAGAGTGTGCACGGAAAGGCCGTGTCTTCTACCAGAAATTGCATAGAGAGTCCGTGTCTTCTGCCAGAGTTTGCACCGAAAGTCCGTGTCTCCTGCCATTATGTGCACCGAAAGTTCGTGTCTCCAGTGTTTGCACTAAAAGTCCGTGTCTACTGCCAGATTGTGCACCGAAAGTTCATGTCTCCTGCCAGAGTGTGCACTGAATGTCCGTGTCTCCTGCCAGAGTGTGCACTAAAAGTCCGTGTCTCCTGCCAGAGTTTGCACTAAAAGTCCTTGTCTCCTGCCAGAGATTGGATAAAGACTCCGTGTCTCCTGCCAGAGTGTGCACCGAAAGTCCGTGTCTCCTACCAGAGTTTGCACAGAAAGTCCGTGTCTCCTGCCAGAGTTTGCACCGAAAGTCCGTGTTGCCTGCCAGAAATTGCACAGAAAGTCCGTTCCACTTGCCGGGTGTGCACCGAAAGTCCTTGTCTCCTGCCAGAGTTTGCACTAAAAGTCCGTGTCTCCTGCCAGAGTTTGCATAAAGAGTCCGTGTCTCCTGCCAGAGTGTGCACCGAAAGTCCGTGTCTCCTACCAGAGTTTGCACCGAAAGTCCGAGTCTCCTGCCAGAAATTGTACAGGAAGTCCGTGTCTCCTGCCAGAAATTGCACAGAAAGTCCGTTTTACTTGCCAGAGTGTGCACCGAATGTTCGTGCCTCCTGCCAGAGATTGCAATGAAAGTCCTTGACGTTAGACCTAATAGACACGCTTTTGGCAACGGTTCTCTTTTCAGCCCTCACTATACTTGCCGGTTCAAGACTTATACAAAACTAGGTGAAAAGTTAGTTTGACATTGTTTAAGGTAAGTCAGTTTGACTTACATCATAATTATGTAGATTAGTAAAAGATATTTAAAAGTAAACGTAGGTCTGATAATTTTGTTTTACATTTTTCAAGAAACTCATTCGGTGTATATAGACAAAATAGTAATTTTGTATTAACAATCATCAAAACATTAAAGACGATGGCTAGAAATAGGGAAATTAATAAATAATGAATGACCCTCACAAGAATTTAAAAAACAAACAAACACGATTACCTTAATGATCTTGGCCTTCATACAACCATATATGTGTTAAATCCGGACAAAACCTATAGATTTAAAGTTTAAAAGACAAAAACAAACCGAGATCAGCTAATGTTTAATTTAAACAAAAGTATAGCTTTATGTTACGGACAGACGCACGCGAGTTGATGTGTTGTCAGTGATGATATGATTATTTGCTCATTGTTTATTTTAAAATAAATTGGTTAGTTATGTTGAAAGATGTAGAGACCCATTCTTTCTGAACCGTGAACTTGTATGCAATTAACGCGCTAGGAAGTGAATTTCTCTAGTTGAAGAAAATGGAAAGTCTTTGAATTATATGTTGAAATATGAAAAAAGAAAACCAAAACTATTTAAGCAAACAATGATCTTCGAGGAACATACATTAGTGCCTATTTGATATTGAATTTATTAAACGAGTTGGATAAAACTATAGGATGTGAGGCTGTGCCGAGCATCATATCAATTGTATCCAACGTGTTTAATAAATTCAATATTAAATAGGCACGGATGTGAATTTCTAATCATCACATGCCTCATAAGCAACAATTATTAGTGTAGCTGTCTATATATAACATCGTCGTAAGATGACGTTGCGTTTGTATGATGACGTCGTATGTTGACTCGGTCTTCTCCGTAAGACACCAACTACCTCGTCGATTTCCGTAATCCTGGATTTAAACGGGTACGGAAATCGACGAGACAATTCCGATGTTCTCCGAGCTTAACGGAAAAGAGCGAATGATGAGTTGGCCTTCATTTGCATATTTATTTCACTAGTGTAATAGGATAAATATATGATGATTTTCTTACAAACCCACTTGCAAGTTATCTGATAATATAAGATATTAAAAATCCTATGGAAAAAATCGAGAGAAAATAAGTGATGATAGCTTGCAATAAATTGAAGAGTGCACTTCAGAGGGTTGTAGGCAATAATCATGAGGAATTACTTGTAGAAGTGTTTATGATTGTTTATGCACGTTCGAAACCATTACACTTATCAAAATGCAATAACCGACTTGAGGAAATTAATCTTAATTAACATATTTCATGTCATGAACAGAGAACACAGCACTTTAATAAGCACCTTTTCTGTTTTGATTGCTACAGAACATTGTATGGATATCGGAATGGTTATCATACTGCAATGTTACGATGAAGTGTTTGAAAGAGAGATTAATTGCGGAGAATCTCTCTAAGAACGAGGATAAATCTGTACATAAACCAGATCTGGAACCAACGGATGACAAGACGAGACGGAGATCATCAAGCCGGCGATGTTGATGACGATCTACTAGAGGCATGGATCGTTGTTTCAGTAATTGTTTGGACATGTCATTAAAGGCTTTTATCATTAATTAATGAACAATCATAACGTTCTTATAGAATAATATTGCCATGTCTAAATAACGTTTATTTGCACAACAAAAACGAAGGATAGCCATATTTTAAATTGTTGTTATTTTCATACTGGAATCAAACTGGATTGAAATTTTACTTTCAAAATCCAAACCTATAGTTTGTGGTGTTCTTTACAGACCCCCTCACCAATCAAACGTTCATGAACAGTCTCAATCTGACCGAGACTGCAATATTTCGTATTTATCGTGTTCGGCCATTTCCAAAGGTCCACTCTCATACTATTTCATGCACTTTTAGAATTGTTGTTTCGATCTAATGCTGATTTTAATGAAAAGGAATGTAAAATCCTAGATGACTTTAACAAAAATGTATCCACTTTCAAAAAATGTGTCTTTGTGTTCATGTCTGGATTTGTTTAATTTGTCACAAATTATAAAAGATTTTACCAGAATTAGTAATATTTCTTCCACCACTATAGACCTAATATTAGTCTCAGATAAAAAGAAAATGTCTCAGTGTGGTGTTGTTAATGTTGGTATAAGTGATCACTTCTTGACATACTGTACAAGGAAGATTACCAAAAAAGATATAAATAAACACTGTACAGTGAAATTAAGATCATTAAAACATTACAACATGGAAAGTTTCCAACTGGTCTCAAGTAATATATAATGATAGTGTCATTGAGGCTTGTTATAGCTTTAAAGACATTTTCATATCCATCATCAACAGTGCTGCACCTGTCAAAGAGGTCAGAGTGAAACAAAGAGCTGAGACATGGATTGATAATAATATTTTACAAAGAATTAATGACAGAGATAAAGCTTACATGCTTACAAGAAGGACATAACTGATAACAAGTTTTCTATTTTAAAAAGTCTTAGAAATAAAACTTCCAAAGGTCCATTATCATACTCTTTTTTTTAGACTCTTATTTATAAAGCTTAACATGCTTAAAGGAGTACTTTACACGTTACATTTGAAAACAATCAAAATGATTCAACATCTTTGGGGAAATCTCTTAAAGATCTAGGCACAAAAGGAGAAAAACTCACCTAGTAATATTGCCCTTAAAATTGACGGAGAAATGCATTTTGACAAAATCAATGTTGCTGGCTGAAAAGTTTAATTCTTTTTATACGTCAGTAACCTCTAATCCTGTCTCAAAACTCCTTAATATTTAAAAAAAATGGAAAAAAAATATGTTTTGCCAAACTGTTATTCATTATATATCGTGTCTGGAAAACAAGGTTCTTTAATATTTGAATTATCTGAGTGCAAACAAAGCTACTGGCTTGGATGGCATACCTGCTCGTTTTGTTAAAGATGGTGCATTTATCATTGCTTGTTCGCTCATACATATTATTAATTTGTCAATTATACAGGGTGTTGTTCCTGATGACCTTAAGACAGCACGTGTAATTCCTCTTTTTTTTAAAAAAGTGACAAAACTGAAGTTGGTAATTTTCAAACCAATTTTGAGTATTGTTTCTAACATTTCTGACAGCGTCGTTTAAGACCAAGTAGAAGGTTATCTTTTTGAGAAAGATTTAATCTGTAAATGTCAGTCCAGCTTTAGAAATCGATTTCAAAAAAATACATATCTGATATTATCTAGATAAAATACTACACAAATTTCGTATTGCACTTACTAAGCTAAGACTGACATCGCATCAACTGTGGATTAAAACATGTCATTATGGTGTAAACAGAATCGACCATGACCAAGGCTACTCTTTAATTTGTAATACCGGCGATCTAGAAGACTAATACCACTTTATTTGTAAATGTCAAGCATACACTGACATTCGAAAACAATTTATTAAATTATGTTACTTTGTTAGACTAAGCGTTTTTAAATTTATTGAGCTAATGTAGTCTTGTCAGTTTTTCAGATATCTCAAAACTTTGTAAATTTGTATATCAAGCGACAATTATTCGACAAAACATAGTAATGTACTGTACATATCACTTAAAGGTAAATACTACACCATATCTTGCACATCTATATGCTTTTACGTTCTTCATGATATTTCAATATGTACATACATACACAGTTCATTTTTCTATTTTTGTCAAGGTACTTAGTACATTCTCACGTTCAATATATGTTTGTATATCTTTTCCGTATAAATCATGTTTTGCTCTTTGTCTATGTCTATGCACATACTTATCATGACTGACTGTTGTATATAATATTATTCATTGTATCACGTAACAAGAAACATTGTAAAGTTTACGTTACTTAATAAAGAATCTTGAATCTTGAATCTTTCAAATGGATAAAGGTAACTATGTTGGTATTAAAATTTTAATTTAATTGAATTTAAATTTAGGCATACTTTACGTATAATTTGAAGTAGGTATAAAAGTTGTTTAACAGAAAGAGTAGCATTCATAGAACACTTTCAACCCAAAACAAGCAAACAAAAACAACAACACTTACAATAATAACTAGAAGCAAAGGATGCGACACCACAAACATAAAAGGGTTGACAAGAGGGGAACCGCCTTGGAATCGACATTTGTAAACATGCCGCTGGGTTAACCCAGGTTCTGTGATGCACCGAACCTCACTCTTACCACATTGTAATCCAAAGAAAACTAGAGAGTACAAATAAAAAAAAATCCCCCAGAACAAGTACTCAATGACTTGGCCTAAGTCAGAACAACTAGAGGATAACCCATTAAGGGCTCAGTAATACACAATTTAAGACATACGTCAATAGTTTCGTCATCATTTTTCAATCCGTCTGGTCATCCCACAGTGAAAGAGGAAAGCACAGTGGCGAACTGTAAACGGGTCAACCTCTAAACATGCAGTGAGTTGCAAAAGGATAGGGTCATAACCTCTTTTATAAACTTTCTAACAAGTTAAATGACAATTTATGAAGGTGATCATAAGCAAGGATTTTACGACGTTTATACATCACGTCGTCACGTAAGTCATGTTGTGATAGTCCTTATCGCAGATAGTTCTTATAGTTTAAAAATAGAGCAGGAATAAGATACAAACAAAAACATGCTTTTCGGAACTTATGGTAACGGTAGATCGGATGATATAGCGTTTTAGTTATATAAAGGTTACGAATAATATTAAAGTCATCAACATGGTTACAAGCTCTAGTTAATGAGTAAGTTAAGAAGTATCAATATAAATATATCGTCCTTTACCAATTTTGTTTGAATGGTGACCTGGTCTTAAATTTGGAAACAATGACGAATAGCAAGGATTTGTCTCCCCTGATAACTCTCTCCAAACAACCAAGTCCAACCATTTGGTTCAGTTTTGATTCTATTGTTGCTTCGCTATATCAGTATGGATTTCAATAACTCAATTTTGAAGCATTGCAAACTCTTGTTTCTATTAAAATGTGTTTAAAAGTTGTAAATATTTATGAAGCAAAATCCCCTTTCAAGTCACTTTTTAAAGTCATATTGTCTGAAGTGGTACTTATTTATGTAATACATGCTATTGAAAATAAACACTATGTAATTGCAATACAATTATAAACATGAAGGAGATCAAATGTCAGGACCAAGTTAACAACAGGTCATATACCAATGTGACGCTCCACGCTTTCACTTATTTTTGTTAGGAGATAATTTGGGTATTTTCTTATACTTTCACTCATAACCAGTCAGATAGACTAATTTATTTTAACACAGTCTACTGCTTTGTAATTTCCATCACTTCCGGTGAAGATTTTCTAGGATAAGAACGCATAACATCTCTCTCTCTCTCTCCAAAATTCGTTGCCATCTGCTATATTTCTAACACTAAACCTTTCGAAAACTCTATAAATTGAGAGACCACATTTCTAGTGTGTTAAAATAACTGTGTTAAAATAAATTAGTCTATATGACTGGTTATGAGTGAAAGTATAAGAAAATACCCAAATTATCTCCTAACAAAAATAAGTGAAAGCGTGGAGCGTCACACAACCCCCTCCCCAAGGGGAAAAAATGTTGGCACATTTCTTTTTTAAAGGGAGATAATTTCATGGAAATAAACATCAAGGTAGTAAACAACAATGGCATTCGACAGTAATTAAGGGACACAAAGTATGCCTAAAATTACAAGCCCATCCTGTCTCCCTCAAAAACAGTTGGACTAACCTATAATATATCAAAATAAAGTCATCAGAATAAAGCACAACTACAAGTCTGACCTATGTACATCATATGTACTGAAACCCATCATTCATAATGACAATTTCTTAATTTATAGATATGCAATATAGCTAGAATAAATGTTGACATGTAATATGGCGGTGTTCTATTCCTTTGAAACAAATCGGTTTTGAGTAAATATTGATATAAGCAACAGATTAATCAGCATTGTCTGCTATATTACAAATTCAAAATACATTTTATACAATAAATTTAGAGTCAGTATCTTGAGCATAGACACCCTATCAAATAATTGTCATGAAGACAATACTTTACATTTACATACAAAAATATTTGCTATTATTCCTTAACTATAGAGGTAAACATATGGCTGTCGGAGTGATTATCGGACAGGTGACGTTGGGGAAATAGAAATTACTTTGGCTCTGTATTCGGTCCTTACAGCTTGTGGAGCGAAGTTATGTTTTGATAATTATTTTGTTTCATTGTGTCAAAAACAACACGGTTGTATTGAAATATTTAACATGTATATTGGGACAAAAACTAGTCATTCGGTCTCGAGATGATATGTTATTGCTTTGTATGTTGATTCGCGATATTAATTCCCGGATGAAAGTATGGTGTACCACCTCGAAGACCAGTATCGCCAGAGCATTCATCCTGAAACTCAAACTTAAATACATGAGTATATGAAAAAACACAAAATGTGATACAAATAAGGTGTATCAAATTAACTATTTACATGTCAGCAACTATACGACAGGGAGATGCTGACTTTAACCCCTGCCGGACTTCCGGTGTGTTTATTTCGCCTGCCAACCTGCAATCGAGAAAACCTTACAATATTAGTGATGTTTACAAAGTTAAACCTAAGTGGTATTTGATCAATTTCTTTTTCTTTTTTCTTAAAAACAAAATAAAAATTGTTTTCATTTGAAATGTGGTGTACTACAAGGCGTGGGTACCAGAACACTATTAATTACATGGCACATTTATTATACATTTCCATATTAAAAAAACCTATCCATGCATAGAACCCGCTATTTTTTTAGGGCCCTTTTCTCCAGCAGAAAAATATCAAACAGACACATTTTATACAAAATAAATCATTTCAAAACCCACAATCTCGTTATCCTGACAGTACGGAATAAAAAAAAAGAAAATCAAAAGTACCAAAAATAAAGCTTGTCAGCTTTTACTATAAAAACAATATAGAAATTTTTTCCAGATTATTCAAAAGTGCTTGGCCAAGCTTTATATTAATTTGTGAAATTTAGAGAATTAGAAATTAAAATAATTAGAAATTTCGTATTTTAATACATGGCAGATATACACAAATATTATAAATATAATCATGCGTCATTAGGATGGTTCTGTAAACAATTATTAGCACATATCATTAAATAATATTTATCTGACAATGGAAATTTGTAAGTATGTAACCGTCACAGAGTATAAAAATGTAATTAGACACCGTTTGTTTTAATAACCATTATAAAAACAATGTATTACTAAATTTAATCATAAAATCTTTTAACCACAACGTTGGGCGCCATTTGTCACAACCGTCCCTATCTTTTACTGTCTCGATAGTTGTTTTTAGAGTTTGATGAAGACTTATAACATAAGGACATTCTATGAACACTATTTGAATAACCTTGGTCCTAGAACTCCGCCCTGGCTAATCTCGGGGTTCATTTTTAAGTCGGTCGACATAAGTTATGGCCATCCAGAATGACCGCCATTGACAAGTCAACAACTACCATCCTCACTGTAGGGATCCGTACACCGGATCTTGGTCAAGACCCCGTTCACTAGTACGGAGTTTTGGTCAGCCATGTTGTAGAAAACGTACGGATAACAACAGCAAAGGTAGGTTAACCACGTTTCTCTCCTATTTGTGTTCATTTTATATGAATAATCAGTATTGCTCTATGGTGCGGAAACATTTCCCCGTTCAAATATTACCGTACATTGTTGACATATTACTTTAAATGCTACAATTCGGATCAAAGAAAAACAATTGCCGGTGCTGAAATTCGCCCAAAGTACCCTTCAGCAATAAATATCTCATTAATTTTCAAGTTAATGAAAATTTTGAATTGGCAGATTTATTTGTTTTTCCAATATACGTGCATGTTCAAAGGTTGAACTTCATTCATCCGAAATTTACCGAGATATGAATCGAAACAAAATTAATGTTTGTGTACGGGGTCTTGGGCACTTGTGTACGGAGTACTGCAAATATTCTCTTTTTACTGTACGTAGTTTTGCTTTAAATATATTGTATGAAACTATGGTTTTAATGGTACTTGCATTACATGTAATACATAAAACATTCATTGAATGTTTGTAAACAGTCAATGTAGTGTCATTAGAACTGAATCAACGTAGATTTCCTTGAACAGATATAATCATGCGAGCTATATAGATAATTAATATTAACCCATGCCGTTATCTATATCGTGTGTTGTCAATGTAGTTTAAGAACCAACTTTACATTTCCTATTAACATGCTTAGGAAAGTTTGACATAGTTTAGATGTCAGTATGGGGCATAGAATTAATTTTAACCTGACAGGCAAACTGTTTGAAAAAATACGGTAAGGATTTTTAACGCCTGTGGGACGTATAATAATACTTTATTTAAACAAAATTTTATTCAAGTACTGAATGGGATTGGACAACAGGCAATGCCTATGTAAGACCTCTCCCATATCAAGGTACATATAAACAATAAATTCATATCAAACATAACATAAAATGTGGAATTGTAGTACAGTTTGCATATATTGGTTTGACAATTAACTTAGAATCTTTGAAACATGTGTACCGTGATTGTTTAGTAGTAACACTTTGTACTGTCAGAAAGAATTTAAGTGAGAAAAAAAAAAGAATAAACAGAAAGAAAATCATACTGGAAACCAATACGAAATATATATAAAAATGTACCGATTATTACAAAATATAATGGTTTTAGTATGAGTTTCTGTAACCAATAGTTAATTTTGGAATTTAAGATAACTGAGAAAACAGACAAACAAAAAAATAAAAATTACAATAAAAAAGGAAGAAAGATAATATATAAAAAAAACAAAACTTATAGCATTGTGACAAAACATATCTGAAAATACAATAGTATATACATACATGTACACATTCATGTACATACCGATATACCCATATACATATGTACATGTACATACATCTATAATTCTACGAAAATCTCCTGGTACACTTGATGTATTTGTGGACGATAAGTACAATTTATCGTCAAGATTGGAACTGCCATTCAGTATCAAGTCAATGTTGATATGCGTGACATCAACAAGATTGGCTAGGGTATCAAGTAAGTCATTTCTGAATTGGTTATACAGTGGACAGTTGAAAAAGAAATGAGTATTGTCCTCACATGGATTGCCACATTTCGGACATACTGCTGAATCTGTCAAGAAGTGGTCAAATAAATGCGTATTTAGATTACTTGAGTTATTTCTTAATTGACAATGGATGATGTTATCATTCCTATTTCCTATATTATAGTGATATGGACTGTCAGTCCTATGTTCAATAGCCTTAAGTTTATGCTTAAATTGTTCAACAGATGGTGCATTTTTAGCGTCTAGAGAATGTCTGTCAAGTTTGTACTTAAGCATTCTTAGAATGTTAAATCGTGCACATGCTTTTTCGTATATATTTTCTATATGATGCGACCAAGTTGCATTGGACTGCATTGTTAATCCAAGGTGGCAATGTGACGCTACGTCTTGTACTATATCATTATCAAAGTAGACTGGTGGGTGGATATAGTTTCTTCTAGTGCAAACAAGGCTTTTGTTTTTTTGAGGATTAAATGTAACAGCCCATTTTTTTGACCATTCAAGATCATTTGTAAGAGAGTTGACACATTCTACTGGGTTTTTATCAACTACAACAAAAAGAGAAGTGTCATCAGCAAATAACCGTACATCATTCAATAAGTCATCTGTGATGTCATTTATATAAAGCAGAAATAGAAACGGACCTAAAACAGAGCCTTGCGGAACACCTGCATCTAAAGTACTGAAGCTTGAAGAAAATCCATCTAGGACTACTTTTTGCTGCCTATCAGAGAGATAGCTACGTATCCAGTTACATAATGAATCATTGATACCATATTTAGCTAATTTAAAAAGCAACCCAGCATGCCATACTTTGTCAAATGCTTAGCAATATCGCAAAATATAAATCGTACATCTTTCCCAGCGTCGAGGTTGCTTATTATGTTATTATATATTTCTATGAGCTGATTTACTGTAGAGTCTCTAGGTTGAAAGCCTGCCTGGTATTTGCACAGAAGGTTATTCGTTTTGATATAGTTGAACAAGTGTTTAAATACGATTTTTTTCCATCAATTTGCAAATAATACTGGTAATGGATATAGGCCTATAATTGCCCGGCATGTCAGGTTCTCCCTTGCCCTTAAAAATAGGAGTTACATTCGCCTGTTTCCATTGGTATGGTACTTTTCTAGTGGAAATGACAGATTAAAAAGTCGCGTCAGTGGAGCAGCGATGATATTTAAAACTAATTTTAACACCTTTGGGCTAATCATATCTGGGCCTGGAGGTTTCGATAATTTCAAGATTTTCAATTGATCAATTACTTCCGTTTCATTTATAATAAAGTCATTCATTTTATTGTCAGTGCGATTATGAAAAGTAGGTAATTCCGGTTTATGTTCAATATGAGATGTTGAAGAAAAGGGAGAATTCAATTCGTTTGCTTTGTCTACTGGATGTATAAAATACGACCGTTATTTTTTATTGTAATGTTTGGTTGAGTTACTTTGTTCAATCTGCTATACGCCACCATTTACCCGTGGGTGTTGATTTATCAGTTAACTGGGTTGTAAGTTTTGACTTGTATGACTCCTTACATTCGCGGATTAAAGCAATTACCTCATTTCTAAGTTGAATAAACATTGACCAGACCAATGTAATGGATTGTTGTAAATGACAAAAAAAAGTATATGACGTTAACTGTGGTCACAATGAGCTAACATTGGACAACTGTATCAATTCTAACAGACAATAATATACGTCTGGACTTAGTTTGTAGTACATGTAGTTATTCGGAATAAATACGGAGTCTTTCTCAAGAATTACCCCTTTTAAGTTTTAGTTTTCTGCATTTTTTCGTCTTAACAATACAAAATGGTATAAGACATATAGGACCTAAATAATAGTCTACGAATTACTACAAATATAAGTAAATAACATCAGTGCAGAGCAGCGAAAACAATCTATGCATTGCAAAACCCCGTACAGTACATGGACAAGACTCCGTACACAAATCCGCGTCTTTTTATATGAATTAGTTACGCTGGGCACGTTTTGTTTCGATTCATATCTCGGCCAATTTCGGATGAATGATGCTGAAATTTTGAACATGCACGTATATTGGAAAAACAAATAAATCTGCCAATTCAAAATTTTCATTAACTTGAAAATTAATGAGATATTTATTGCTGAAGGGTATTTTGGGCGAATTTCAGCACCGGCAATTGTTTTTCTTTGATCCGAATTGTAGCATTTAAAGTACTATGTCAACAATGTACGGTAATATTTGAACGGGGAAATGTTTCCGCAACATATAGCAATACTGATTATTCATATACATGAACAAAAATAGGAGAAAAACGTGGTTAACCTACCTTTGCTGTTGTTATCCGCACGTTTTCTACAAATTGGCTGACCAAAACTCCGTACTAGTCAACGGGGTCTTGACCAAGATCCGGTGTACGGATCCCTACAGTGATCCTGAACCACCATAACTTTCCTAAATTGGGTTCGGGTTCGGCGCGTCAGTAATGAACACGTCTTTTATTTTTAAAGACACATTTCGAGCCTATTGTATTTGGGGGTGGGGGTGGGGAGAATTTCTATAGGTAACTGTAAATCGCTGTTAGGAATACATTTGCACAAGGAAATTGATATTATTAGTTTTTTGTCAAAGGAAGAGGCCCGTCCCATAAAGAGTGTATACTAATGTAGTAACAAGAGCTGTCGGAGAACAGCGCAGCTCGACTATTCGATTTTTCGGAGAATAATAAATTTATAGCTAGTATATACCATCAGAAAACAAGGCTACAACAATGTGGGGTGGGGTTGGGAGCACAACATAACTATGTGTAAGAATTGACCAAAACTACACAGAAATATGTAAAAAGAAATAATCGAGTTTTGAGTGGGGTGCGGGGTGAGGGTGGGAGAGAGGCGGGGGTGGATGGTAAGGGGAGTGGGGTGGTGAGGGCAACATATATGTGTAAGAAGCTATTTAATAATTCACCAAAACAACACAAAAATATGAAGATTTTTTTTTAAAAATCGAGTTTGAGTGGGGATGGGGTAGAGGCGGGGGGTGGGAGGACAACATGTGTAAGAATTGACAACAAAGAAATATGTAAAAAAAAAAAATCAAGTGTGGCGGGGTAAAAGGCGGGGGTGGTGGGGGGGGGGGGGAGAGGCGGTGTAGGTGGGGTGGAGGGCGATGAGGGGGCAACAGAAATATGTAAAAAAAAAATGGTTTCAAGTGGGGGTGGGGTGTGGGGGAGAGCGTGGGGAGAGGCGGGAGTGGGTTTGGGGCGGGGGGAGGGGGCAAAATATATGTGTAAGAATTGACTAAAACAACAAAAAAAATATGTAAAAAAAAAAAGGTTTCAAGTGGGGGGGGGGGGGGGGGGAGAGGCGGGGTTGGGGTTGGGGGATGGGAAGTTTGCAACATATATGTGTTAGAAATGACTAAAACAACACAGAAATATGTTAAAAAAACAAACAACAAAATTAGATTTTCAAGTGGGGATTGGGAGCGGGGGTGGGGAGTGGGGTGGATGGGGCAACATACATATATGTGTAAAAATTGACTAAAACAACAAAGAAATATGTAAAAAAAAAAAAAAAATCAAAGTCTGGGGCGGGTTGGGTTAGGGGGTTGGGGGTGATGGGGTGAGAGGCGGGAGTGCGTTGGGGGTTTGGGTGGGGGGGGGGGGGGGAACATATGTGTGTAAGAATTGACTAAAACAACAAAGAAATATGTAAAAAAAAAAAAATCAAGTGTGGGGCGTGGTAGGTGGGGTGATGGGGTGAGAGACGGGAGGCGGGGGGTGGGGGGGGGGGGGAAGGGTTGCAACATATATTTGTAAGAACTGACAAAAGCAACACAGAAATATGTAAAAAAAAAAAAAGTTTCAAGTGTGGGGCGTGGTGGGTGGGGTGATGGGGTGAGAGGCGGGGGTGGGGGGGATGGGGGATGACGGGGAGGGTTGCAACATATTTGTGTTAGAATTGACAAAAGCTCACAGAAATATGTAAAAAAAAAAAAGTTTCAAGTCTGGGGCGGGGTGGGATGGGGGGGAGGTGATGGGGTGAGAGGCGTTGGGGTGGGGTGGTGGGGGTGGGGAGGGTTGCAACATATATGTGTAAGAACTGACAAAAAGAACACAGAAATATGTAAAAAAAAAAAAAAGTTTCAAGTCTGGGGCGGGGTGCGGGTGGGGGGGGGGGGTGATGGGGTGAGGGACAGGGGGTGGGGTGGTCGGGGCAGGGAGGGTTGCAACATATATGTGTAAGAATTGACTTAAACAACACAGAAATATTTAAAAAAAAGAAATATCAAGTGTGGGGCGTGGTGGGTGGGGTGATGGGGTGAGAGGCGGGGGTGGTGGGGGTGGGGGTTGACGGGGAGGGTTGCAACATATTTGTGTAAGAATTGACAAAAGCTCACAGAAATATGTAAAAAAAAAAAAAGTTTCAAGTCTGGGGTGGGGTGGGGTTTGGGGGGAGGTGATGGGGTGAGAGGCAGGGGGTGGGGGGATGGGGGTGGGGAGGGTTGCAACATATATGTGTAAGAACTGACTAAAACAACAAAGAAATATGTAAAAAAAAAAAAAGAAATCAAAGTCTGGGGCGGGTTGGGTTAGGGGGTTGGGGGTGATGGGGTGAGAGGCGGGAGTGCGTTGGGGGTTTGGGTGGGGGGGGGGGGGGAACATATGTGTGTAAGAATTGACTAAAACAACAAAGAAATATGTAAAAAAAAAAAAATCAAGTGTGGGGCGTGGTAGGTGGGGTGATGGGGTGAGAGACGGGAGGCGGGGGGTGGGGGGGGGGGAAGGGTTGCAACATATATTTGTAAGAACTGACAAAAGCAACACAGAAATATGTAAAAAAAAAAAAAGTTTCAAGTGTGGGGCGTGGTGGGTGGGGTGATGGGGTGAGAGGCGGGGGTGGGGGGATGGGGGATGACGGGGAGGGTTGCAACATATTTGTGTTAGAATTGACAAAAGCTCACAGAAATATGTAAAAAAAAAAAAGTTTCAAGTCTGGGGCGGGGTGGGATGGGGGGGGAGGTGATGGGGTGAGAGGCGTGGGGGTGGGGTGGTGGGGGTGGGGAGGGTTGCAACATATATGTGTAAGAACTGACAAAAAGAACACAGAAATATGTAAAAAAAAAAAAAAGTTTCAAGTCTGGGGCGGGGTGCGGGTGGGTGGGGGTGATGGGGTGAGGGACAGGGGGTGGGGTGGTCGGGGCAGGGAGGGTTGCAACATATATGTGTAAGAATTGACTTAAACAACACAGAAATATTTAAAAAAAAGAAATATCAAGTGTGGGGCGTGGTGGGTGGGGTGATGGGGTGAGAGGCGGGGGTGGTGGGGGTGGGGGTTGACGGGGAGGGTTGCAACATATTTGTGTAAGAATTGACAAAAGCTCACAGAAATAGGTAAAAAAAAAGAAAAAAGTTTCAAGTCTGGGGTGGGGTGGGGTTTGGGGGGAGGTGATGGGGTGAGAGGCAGGGGGTGGGGGGATGGGGGTGGGGAGGGTTGCAACATATATGTGTAAGAACTGACTAAAACAACACAGAAATATTTAAAAAAAAAAGAAAAAGTTTCAAGTGTGGGGCGGGGTGGGTTGGGGGGTTAGGTGATTGGGTGAGAGGCGTGAGGGGTGGTGGGGGCGGGGAGGGTTGCACATATATTTGTAAGAATTGACTAAAACAACACAGAAATATGTAAAAATAAATAAAAAATAAATAAATAAAAGGTGTGGAGGGGAGTGGGGGCGGGGGTAAAGGTGGGGGGATGAGGAGCCCATGACCCAATATGGGTGAAGTAATAAGATGCATAATGCTATAACAAATCCCAAACAAAATTATAGATATATACATGCTTACATGCAAACCTAGATCTGCATTATTGCACATTTTATGGGCCATCACAATTTGGGTTCCATGGGAGCCAGAATTTGCAGAAGACAAAATTACTTATCAACCCTTTACAACATACTATAAAGAAACCAATTCCAAAATTTAGTTCAGCTAGGACAAAAAATGTAAGAGATATAGACCTGTAAACACAGCTTACACACAAAATTTGATGTGAAACAGACATATTTTAAGGGCTATCAGAATTTGGGTTCCATGGGAGCGCAGGGGTTACAGGAACCAAAATTACTTAAGCAGCCCTTACGATAATGCTATAAGGAAGCTAATGGCCAAATTTGGTTGTGCTAGGGTAAGAATTGTAAGAGATATAGACTTGTAAACACAGCTTACACGCAAAATTTGATGTAAAATGGGACACATTTTATGGGCTATCATAATTTGCGTTTCATGGGAGCCCATGGGTTACAGGAACCAAAATTGCCTATGCAGCCCTTAAGATAATGCTACAAGGAAGCCCATGAACAAATTTGGTTGTGGTAGGATAAGAAATGTAAGAGATATAGACTTGTAAACACAGCTTACACGCAAACCTTGATGTGGGACGCCGACGCCGACGCCGGGGTGATTACATAAGCTCTCTTATTCTTCGAATAGTCGAGCTAAAAATTATAACCGTTTTTTATTTTATGTGCACTTGTATATATGTTAAAACAACTATGTATAGATGGATTTTCTTAAAAGACCCGTGTTAACAATTAATAGTTTTTGTATTTTTAGAACAATATACTCTATTATCAATTACTTTTAGTAAATCTCAAATGCAAGAAACTAATCGGGACTTCAAAATTTAAAAATCGTTGTCATCTGTCAGTGTTTTTGATCACCTGAGCCTAAGGCTCAATGTGATGTTTTGGATTCACTCTTCGTCTGTCGTCCGTCCGTTGTCTGTCCGTCGTCCGTCGTCGTCGTTATCTTTTGCTTCTGACGACTTTTTCTCAGAAACCGCTTGTCGGAATTCAACCAAATCTTATACAGTCCTGGCCCCAATCGAACCCACAGCGGTGAGGGACATGTGATTTCAAGCTGAGACCACTCGACCACGGACGACCCCAAGTTTATGTGAAGCATCATTATATGTTTGTTCGAATGGTGCACCTGAGGTCATAAATGCCCCAGCAAAATGATTCCGTACGGAACTCTATTATGCTCCGGATAAGATTTTTCAAAAAGGGAGATAATTAAAAAAGTAGTGAAGGTAGAGTTATGGTTCCTATGAACTGCACTCCGTCTCATTGACCTAATCATTCACACAAACTTTAATCAAGCATACTTTTTGAGTTATGCTCCGGACAAAAAGTGTGACGCACGGACGCACACACGGACGGACGGACGGAAAAAGCGGCGACTATATGCTCTCCCATAATAAACAATCTAGTGTTTTTAGTTACAATATATTTTATATCAGAAACTAAGGTAATAGTAAATGAAAAGAAAAAAAACTGTAATGGGGCCTCAATATAATGTCTCTGTGGTAATCAGTCAGCGAGAAGTAAGCAGTTAAAAAGCATGCTATCCATGATTTTTCAACGACTTCATTCAGTTAGGAAATGTGTCTTAAAGGACATCTCAAAACTCAACACATATACTGGACTTTTAGGGAACACCAAAACAGAAGTATCCAAATAACATTTATTCATATTGAGAAAACATCATTATGATTAGTAAGTTTCAATACATAATGCATGACGACACGTACACTCAGTACATTTGAAAACGCACATCTTTTTGCTGATGAAATTTATTATGATTCCATAAAGCTACAACAACAAAATTTTGCAGTATTTATATATCATCTTTATTTTATTCATTTGCCAAATTTCATCAATATCATACATAAAATTCATGTAGTTTTACTTATTCAAAGTTACCCACTTCATAAACCAAAGTCACAAAGTGACCACTCGAGCGAAGGTGCCAGGCATTGTTAAACGCTCGAGGTGGTCACACGCGATAATGACTTTGTGACTTTGGTTTATGAATTGGGTTTTCAAATGTACTGAGTGTATAATCAGATCCATGGACATTAGCTATAAATAAAAAGGTCGTTACAAAAGCTATAAGCAACTAGGTTTTAGATTAATTCAATGTGCAGTTAGACCTATCCATTTTTAAGTAAGACATCCACAATATATAATAGATACAATTTTCTACCCAATCTGTTCATCAGCAATCGAAAACAAGCAATAAACAAAAGTACATACATGTATATAAAACTACAATGTGACCCCAGCTTATGGCATAAGTTTATGCAAGCGTTTCAGTTATCGTTCCAGTTGAACAAATTATTAAACCCTCGACATAATCCTAACACAACTTGGTGGTCACATCTATAAATCAGATAATATCAGGGAATCATGTATTCGTCTAACTATTCGCCCCAAATAGGCAAATTTACGACAGCATGCCAATGGTTATGACTTATCGTGAAATTAAAACACAGCGCTTTTGCTAGTCTAAACTATCTCAATATAAACCTCAGCACTCTGAATCAAGGTAGAAAATATATACTATACATGATGAAGTCCATGATGAAATAAAGGTAACCTCAGAGGGTGATGTTTTAACAATATTCGTGTTGTTAATGTTTTATGGTAGAATTCATAAGTTACATACATTCGAATATTTCCTGCAGAAACATGACACTTATTTCATAAACGATATCAGTGCGATATGAATACGCATGTCTTAAAATTAATGCAGGGTCATGGCTTCAAAGTGCTTAGATATATGGTGTCTGAAACACGCTACACATCACTGCATGTAACATTCTATGATCGGCCATATATGCAATGTCATTTTAGTTTAAATACAAAACATTTCTTTAAATATCAGAATGCATTATTCTATAATTTAGTTTCATACAAAACATGCTCATTCTTATGCTAAAATATCCATAAAATAGTAGTCTTGCATCACGTTGGTTTTCTCGGAAGTACAGGCCGACAGGATAGTTTAGAAGTGAAAAATACAACCAAATAAATTAAATACGGCCGAAATAATGAACTACGTATTACAATGAGATGTGGTCTCTCAGTTTATAGAGTTTTCGAAAGGTTTAGTATTAGAAATACAGCAGATGGCAACGAATTTTGGAGAGAGATGTTATGCGTTCTTACCCTAGAAAATACTCACCGGAAGTGATGAAAATTACAAAGCAGTAGACTGTATTAAAATAAATTAGTCTATCTGACTGGTTATGAGTGAAAGTATAAGAAAATACCCATTTATCTCCTAACAAAAATAAGTGAAAGCGTTGAGCGTCACACCACTATTGCATTTCCCATATGCCCAGCCTTTTGGCCTACAACATCTATTCCCATATCCGAACGGATGATAAAGCCTAACCGTTTTTAAAGAACTATCTTAGAGACACTCAAAAATGACTAGCAAATTGGGGGAAAATGAAATGCGTTCAGTCTCTAATATTTCACTGGAGGTGACACTCACAGAATGGCAGTAAAGAAATTTTACTTTTTGCTCGGTACGCTTACATCCATAAAAAATCAAATTTCAGTCCAAATATCCTTAATCAACATGTTTTATGATTGAAATATAATATTTTGATGTTTTATGGGGATATGTTATGATTTTGGTAATTTAATTTAATCAGAATCTACCTTACAATCTGACTATAGTGGTATGTGACCAACAGTGGAGAGTGCTGATATGGCAGGAATGGAGTTGATTTACTGCTATCTCACACTGAATAATCTTCTCTACCCACTTGAACTGTTTCTGTTGCACGAGTCCACCATATGCAAAAAAGAAATATAAAAAGATCGAACAGGGAAAGTAGCATTCAAGGAGGACAGTCAACCACAAGACACAGAAACAAACACGTAAACAGACAAATAAGAAAGCAAAAGTAATAATAAATGTAAACGACATCTCAAACACAAAAGTGTTGACAATAGGGCTACCGCCTTGGAACGGTCAGTGGCAAAGTAGGTCATGGGGAGTTTAAACCGGTTCTAGGGTGCACCAAACCTCACACTTACCCTACCATCATCCAATTAAAACAGGACAGAGTAAATAAAGAAATCCCCGCCATGATCAAGTTGAACGATTCAGGGTCACTGGTCCTCTTGGTTTAAGACCTGAGGACTCACACGAATTTTCATTCTCAATATTGCTTTATTCCACCACGTACTAACTTTCCTAACATGCTTGCATATAATTTGGTGTTTTCATTTTCCCCCCGTTGTTCTACTATATGTTTAAATATAGTATTGATGCAACCAAATCAAATTAGTAATATTAAAAAAACAGATTTGCTTTGAACTATTCTTCCTTCGTTTATAATACCCAACTGATGATTCGTTCACACTACTCCTTATTCCTCCACGTGCTAACATAATATGTCCTTTCATTCCACCAGATGTGCAGCTCAGTGAACTGACATTTGCAGACTTGAAGGAATGGGTAGATAATAATTTATGAAAGTGTCTCTTTAATAACTTAAAGTTCGACGAGTTACAATGAACCTGTTCATACAGGTTTCAACCGGTTTCTACCGTTATATACTCGTATGCACGTGCAAAGCGAGGATACGCTGACGTGTACTGAGCAGAAAAGCTTTTCTGTCATTCGAATCCGACAGGCAAACAGTAAAGTCGCTTTTCCCACCCACCCACCCATCTACGTCATTAAGAACTTTAATATAAAGTTATAATAATCGTAGTATTACCAATGCTTATCAGCACCGACGGGTTAAATATGGCTGAAGTACAGCGGAAAAATATATTTTAAGTAACACCATATGTGTCCTGATGAATTATGTAATAACAGTGCAATATAGTACAGTGGGACATTATTCAAAGAATTGTTATTAATAATTGCTATTTTTAGTTCTTTTGTAGTACCGTTCTAAGAAGGATGGACATAGGCTGTGATGAGTTCCGGACAATAAACAGTGAAAACAAGAGCTACAGTGTTTAAACCCGCAGTGTTTTTCAACTTCTAGCTCTAAGTGAGAGCTTTATAGCTCTGTGTTCAATTCATATGTCATAAGGTACATTGGACAGGATCTCCAATATTCAAGGAGCAGGAACCGGAATCATCGCCATTGAATTATGTTGTTAAATCGAATAAATGTTTGCCTGTGCGAATTAACACCCTTCTATTTTTTTTTATTCTTTAGAACGTAACATTTATTGGTATAATTTGAAAACCTGATGTTTTTTAAATTTATTTTGGAGAATAGATCATAAATGTTTTATGTTTGTTTGAACAGAGCAAATTAAAACATAAGGCATTTTCTCATTTCTGCCCCAAATGTTTAATGATGTATGTCATACTCAGCATAATACTTGTATGTGGCGTTGTTTAAAACGTTTCGCCCTATTTGTCCCTACTCGTCAGTTTTGAAGACAATCATAATTTTCTTCGTTCAGTAGTTTCATCTTTTAAGCTAAAATGAGAAATAGCTACAAGCATATCTACACGTATGAGATCGTTAGTGCTACACATAGAGTTATTATGAAAGTAACTATTATAATAAATGGTAACACGATTTATCTTGTTTCCGGAATGATGCAATTAGTGATAATTAGAAGTAGAACTTTTATTAACAACAGGTTACTTACGACAGGTACTTCAGTAGCAAATTGTTTTGTTTGTTTAACACCTCTTCATTAATCTATTTCTGACGTTACAATGTTAGTCTTAATCGGTCTGATGTTCAGTGTGTTATTTGAATAATCACTTTTGTCTGGTGTTGGTTAGGTTTAATAAGTCATACAGGAGGGTATAAACATAAAACAGATTAGTGGTCTTCCGTTACAAGAAGTAAATGTTGTTATATTGCTTACATATGTCTATTTACAGTTTATGGACTTCATACACTTTGTTAAACTCAATATTGATTTTAGTATTGTTGTGTTGTTTATGCGGACACTTCTAAATCACTTCTATACATATGCATAATAATTGCTTTTATTTATTGCCGTAAACTAATTACCAACATTTGGTTTAGTTTAGCAATTATATAGTGACAATTCTTCCTGCTCATTTCTGGGTTTATAGCTTCCTCCAACCCACTACTTATAAGGTTTGGAGGTGTTTTTGATGATTTGTGCCCCATTCTCTACTTTGAACAATTGCTGAAGAGTTACGTTGACATAATGTAAGGTCAGCTAGTTTGCTATGCACCTTTATTAAAACTTACTTCGTGTTTTAACTCAAATGTAGATTACCGAACATTATTTAAAAATAAATCTAAGTCAGATAATTTTCGTTATATTTTTTAAGAAACTTCACTAATATGCTTGCACACAAAACACTGATGTTGTTAATAAAGAAATATCACATTAAGGAAGAAAGACTCGAATACCCCTTGCTCGGAAATGGAACAGGCATATAGTATTACAACTGTCTATCTATCCGTCCGTCCGTCCGTCCGTCCGTAAGTATATTTGCCAGACGTCATCATCGGTAGAGAGCGCTCAAACTTAACACATGTTTATATCTATATGGCAGCATTCTATTCCAATGAATAGTAGGCTCATACAAAATACTTTGATCTACTTCTTACACAACATTAAGCTACATTAATCTGTTATATTCAATTGTATTATTAAGTCTATTATTAAGATACCAAAATCCTTGCAGCATTCAAACTTCGTACATACTTACATTATTACATATATATGACAGCAGTATGTTCCTACCAAAATTAGTCAATATGAATGACATTGACTTAATTTTGCCATAACATTTACCTCTACATATCAAGTAGTATATGTTCCTGCAAAACGAAGGTCAATGACATTATTATATTGTCCTACTTACGTACTCTATTAATTGAATTTATTTGTATGGTGTTTTACGTCATTTTCAACACATGTGAGGTTATATATGACGGTCGATGTTTTGTGGTGGAGACAAACCACCCACTTTTCCTGAGTAGAACCAGTACTGTACACCTCCCGCCATCCGTAAGAATCATCCTTTTACATTTGACAGGTATGATTCCTACGCATGGCGGGAGGTGTACAGTACTGGTTCCGGCACAAAAAATCGGCCGTCATATATGACGTCTCACGCACTGGGCATGAGCCGCACACACGTTTGTGTCAAATCACGCTCACACGCATATATTCTACATTCTCACGCATTCTAACAATTTGGCCAAAATGAATTTGTCTGCGATATGTTTAGTAAAATTTAGTATAATTTATACCAAACCTCGATACAAATTAGTATAGTTTAGCCAGGATTTTCGTATCGCTTCGGTATAGTGTGTGACTTCAATGAATTCAATTAAATTATATGATCATGTGATCAGTATTACAAGTATACCTCTATGTTAAAATTCATAAAAATCAACCAAAGACCGTCTAATTTAGTTGATTTCTCGCACTACAACTAAACAGTTTTTATTTATACTCGTCATGTGGTGCAGAGCCTTTCGGCGATTTTTCTCACACGGTTACAACCAAACAGCTTTCAAACTTCATTCGCAGTAACATATAATGTCCTGCTAAAGTCGATCCCGAGTGGGTCACATACAAGATTTCGTGTGATTCAAGCGTCTGGGATTGTATGATACCGTGTTCGTAAAGATTTAAACATTGATTAATTTTAAGTAAGCGTTGCTAAATATTTTGCTTAATATGTATAACCTTTCGAAATCCCACTCGCACTTTTCTGATACAACTTGCTTTCCGCAGCTATATGTTTATCAATTTATCAACTTGGTTTTACTTACCATCGTATCCGAACATTTTCATACCATCAAAACTAACGCTCTAACGCAGACACATGTTTATAGAATTTAAATGTAGCTGTTATGTCGACATTTGCAGTGTCTGTAATTGCTTTCAATAAAATATTAAAGTAATACTATGTAATTATAAGAAAGCCAAGGTCATTATAAAAAGGTACTTCGCAGATAACAAAAAGCGCACATGTACAGCCTTTGCAACATGATCATAAATCGGCTTTTAAATTTGAAACTGAAGAATCGAAAGAAACGACAGCTATAAATGCAATATAAAACTGAAACATACATTATTTTAATAAATTTTAATAGTTTATTATCGAAGAAATATCTACCTTATATGTATTAAGGTGACTAGAAGCGATCTGGAAGTAAAACTGCGGGTATCAATTCAAGTACAAATGAAAACCGTCATCGTGTGTCAAATCAGTTTAATATGAAATTAATTCAGTCACTGTTATCTTCGGTTGAACATGTTGAACTATTGATAATGAACGTGTTGTTTTGGTTCTGAAACATTCAGATGGGTTCTAATGGATATATGTAATTTAACATGCAACTGAAGCACATTAAAATACTTTTATTTGTAGTTTGATCGCCACCCATCTCCTCCAATCTTTTTAATTAATGAGTTAAAGTGTGACGGACCTCACGACTGACGGATCGAGCGACGGAGGTTTTCACGAACCTATTATTATATCATTTCCCTTGTATTTTTTAACACACAAACACGTACGCACGCACGCACATACGCACACACTTACCCACTCAAAAACTAACAAACAAACAAGAAAGTCAAATACTGATTAAAATATTTTATTGTAGTACTATCAACTAAGAAATGTAACTCTTAAACATCATAGAAACATTTCGCGATAGTTAAGTCTGAAATGAAGTTATATATATATACTCAGCAAAAATAAAAAGTATCCACTTTGTTTTCCTGCAAAATCTGAGCATAATTTTCTTTTAAAAGCATCTTTATTTGATGTTCACACAACATTTCATCGAAATATGCCGAATAATAAAGAAATGAATCACAGTTTAAAAACATAGGTGTGAAAACGAAATTAACAAAACTTAACAAATGTAAAGGTTAAACAACAATA
This sequence comes from Cyrtodaria siliqua, assembly GCA_037043455.1. Taxonomy (NCBI): domain Eukaryota; kingdom Metazoa; phylum Mollusca; class Bivalvia; order Adapedonta; family Hiatellidae; genus Cyrtodaria; species Cyrtodaria siliqua. Next base: position 133,400 of record JAWPHD010003247.1, on the reverse strand, counting down.
GCATATATTTAGAAAGTTCATTCAAATACAAAGAAAATATTCATAAACTCGCTAATACTGCATGTGCTAATAGCTCATGTGTCCACTTTACACCGAAATGTAAAGTGGAAACGAGATTTTAGCGAGTTTTTGAATATTTCATTTTTTATTTTTGCTGAGTATAAAACAATAACTATTATTTGCTGCATGTAGATACATTTTACTACATGTTTGACCTCACAGGGAAATGAGGATAATCTAAAGTGAACTGTTGTCAACTATTGCAATCTAGATGGGATCCTGAGACAACTTTACCTGTTCAATCTTTTTAAACAAAATCATATTCTCGTTTTTCCACAGATATTGCAATGTATAAATTGTAAGTATCTATTGTTGTGTTTTGATTTAATTTAAATAGACATTCACATGTTTATGAAACAAAACATAGCACTTTAACTCCACAACGTAGCGTTCTTGTGTTCCTACCGCTTAATCGACGGACCGATGGACTGACAGTCAAGCATGTACGAAGACAGACACAAAGTGATTACTTGTTAACAGTTAGACCAACTGCATTTATCCAGGCTATACTGGTATCTAGGATATACTAGACTATTGAATGAACAGTTCATCGATAGTTCAGACAGATAGGTTTAGACAGCTTACGCAAAACAAGAGATAATCAGTGTATGCCGACATTCTTACTGACGGCGGTTAATCTGTCTAAGCCGACATTCTTACTGACGGAGGTTAATCTGTCTAAGCCGACATTCTTACTGACGGAGGTTAATCTGTCTATGCCGACATTCTTACTGACGGAGGTTAATCTGTCTAAGCCGACTGGGGTCTTATGACCTTACATTTAATACGAGCACAGCATTTAGTTTTAAAGGGGCACACGGCAATCTTGAAGTAATTGAAATGGATGTCTCGCTTTATATATCCAGTATCATTTTTACTTTTACCCTGGTTACATTTAAATAAATCAAATTTTAAGTATTTTAAGTATTGGCTATTTCGGCGTATTAAACTATAAGTTTTAAAATATTATTGGTGCAATAATATCAATAATTTATAACATGCAAAAACAAATGACTTAACAAAATTGTTATAATTAGCATTAATGATTGAACAAATTCAATTTATGTAGAAAAACTAACGGGACGCCGCCATGTTTTAAAAAATCAAGATTGCCATGTGTCCCTTTAAAGCGCATCCATAGTATGAATCATTTGTATATCGTCTATTGCACGTAAATACATCTGATTAATACATTATTCTTTCTAAATCAAATACATGCTTGTTTTACCTCATACCATTAATCAATCTCCAGGCTTTTGAAATTACTCCTACTTTAGTTGGCGATACTGCATTAAAAAATGGATTATAATAACTACTATCGAAACTTCTTTTAATAACTGCTATTGATGATGATGATGATGATATGGTGATATGATGACATCAATGATTATTCTTGTACATATTTTGATAAAACGTATTTATCGATAATATCTCAGTGACCTCGAAAGTAGATCAGTGACATCGAAATAAGGTCAGTGACCTATTTTTGTTTTTACAGATTCAACCTTTAAAGGTAACGTGACCTATATTTAAAATAAGGTCACCAGTAATGTCCCCGTGTCCACATAATAATTGAGTCCAAACTTTGTGTTCATATGACCCCAAAGCTTACTAGCAAGGTCATCAAAGGCAAATGGTCATTATCTTTTGTTTTTGAAAGTAGGCCAGAAAACATGTTTCACCTACTGATTTTACCTGTATTTATGCTTAGCATACTAATTTATAACCTTTAAAGTAAACTAGACATAATACATGATCTTTAAGTTATAAGTTTGTTTACATGACCTCGAAATGTCATTGATTGCTAGATTCACCAAAATGTAAATAAGATATTTAAAGCGTTTTAGTTACTTTCATACTACGCAAAAAAACAACAAAAAACAACAACAACACAAAAAAATCCGACGGAGGAACAGCTCTGATAAGAAAAGCTTACACGGAACTTTAATTCACTTTTAACTTTCTTATTTACAATTAACACCAAACCTCAAATAACTGACTGTAATGGTGCCAAACAAGATATTGTACGAGGTAAGCAAGTTTAATCCTTAATCCTACTACCATCGACATACACACACATATTTGTTTCAACAGGTAGTCAAAAACATTCCCTAACAAATGTATTAAGCTTATCGAAATAACAGATTTATTACCAAAAAGACGCTGTAAACGTAATAATAGCGATAAGCAAGATAAAATATCATGCTCCTAACAATGTTTTCGTCTAGAATTAGAGTATACACTATTCATCATCCATGATAAATTGATAAAAATATTAAAACTAGAGCACAACTTCGTACAACCTGTGTTCTGTTTTAAAGGTGGTTCCTCATAGTGATAATATAACAGGTAGGTGGAAGCTCGATTGTTAGCTTGGACTTTTTTAACAGAAGCATCTTGGTATGTAGCTTAAAACTGTAGGAGAAAACGCATCTATTAATGTTTTCCCACACCCCACCATCCGTTTGAGCGGTAGGCATACTCTGGGGGAAAAGAGAATTTCAAAAATGATGTTTAACTTCAGTTTCATCGACTAGTATCTTATATCAAACTTTCCCAGACAGTAGTAACTTTGAAAGGGAACACATTTCAAAAATCAATAAATACCTAGTCGAGTCTTGCCTTCCGCTATACTTCGTGTCACCTCTCCGCTTATTCCAGAGTACCGGAAATTGGATGTTTATATGTCTGGGTATTGCATGTATTGGTTAGTCTGAAAGAATCGCGGACTCCCCAAAATGTCAGTCAAGCTATGTAAACAATGCTCTGGGTAAGCATCTATATATTTTGGATTTTGATCTGTGGCGGTTGATATTGGTATACAGCGCCGTAGAGTGTTCGACTTCTAAGCAGAGTACCCAACCGGAAATAAAATACCTAATAGGAAATAAGATCAAATGATTATTTATACTGGCCATCATAAGGGCTTAATCAAATAATTCTAAAACACCACAAACACGTGTTGGTTTATGCAAAGGCAGTGAATCTTTTAACGAGAAACGCTAAAAAAGGACTAGAATTTAATGTTTTTGCACTATGTTAATTCACTAAGGTTTTCACACAGTTAAAAACATGGTTTTATAATTATGAGATTTGCATACAAACTAACTGGTTTGGGTTGGATCTAAAAGTAACTACTAAACTATATCATACTGAGTGTAGACTCACACAGATCACGTCAAATAATATGACGAGTATTTCTTTAGCAACGTCTTAAATACACACATTATAACATTGGCTCAATCTCTGCCATGTCTGCCAACGCTCTCCGAAATATGACAACCTTGAACCTGTCTCATGTTTTGTATTAGCCTATAGAGATAGAGAATAGATTATACATCTATTTGTGCGATAGACGTATTTATTACGGACGGACGGGTGGACGATGGAAAAACTGTATGCACATAAAACATGTGTTGCAGTTGAAACACAAAAAGATAAAACAACTTTAAACAACAAGCAACACACAAAAAGTGACAGTGATTAAACGGGAAATTGTTTGAACAGTGAAAGGTAGGGGTAGGAAATCGCATTAGCTCAGTGTAGTAGTTATGTACCGCTAACGTTTGAAGATGGATGCATCGTCCAAAGTAAAGAATGTTTATTTTAAAACAGAGTGTGTTAATATAGTTGAATGACATATACATAACTATTCACTGGAGAGGTTTCTATCTCTTGTTCTTTCAGTTGTAAAAATGTGTGTAAACGATGAAGGTGGATAGATACATGTTTATATTATAATAATTTCTCGCTCCACCAACAACACATTTAGCTGATCTTGGTTTTCCTATTTGATATTCCTTTAAAACTTAGAAAAAAAGAAAAGAAGGATATACAAGCTATTGTGAACAGTGGTAACAAGACATTATGTAAAGTTACAGATATTAGACTTTGCAATAAGTCTATTTTAAAAAGTAATTAAAAAGCAATAACATACTTCAGAAATAGTACAACGCTTGTGCGTCTGTTGTAAAATGTGTATTATTTCGAAGGAACGATACTGACATTTATTTGGATCAATATAAATTATATGCTGGCGTAATTTCTATTGTGACGTATAACTGTCTATTAGCGATAAAAATGAATGTGCGGATATTTCTAGCAGTGCAGTGTTTAGTTGTAGTGTTTGGTAGGCAAGTTGTAGTGAATCATTCTAAGGGCAAGGATAAATCAGTGGACAGCACAGCGAGACATGCCAAGGGGAGACAATTCAGAAATAAGGAGGATACGAAAGATATTGTTGACGATGATCTGCCGGAGAAATGGGTAGTGGATTCAGTAAGTGTGACGCGTGTTGTATTGCCTACATGTAGTGTATACGTGTATTGCCTAAATGCATTGCATACGTGTATTGCATACATGTATGGCATACGTAAATTGCCTAAATGTATTGCATACGTGTATTACATACAACCATACGTGTATTGCCTACATGTATTGCATACGTGCATTGCCTTCATGCATTTCATACGTGTATTGCCTAACGTGAATTGCCTTACGTGTATTGCATACGTGTGTTGCCTAACGTGTATTGCCTACATATATTGCATACGGGTATTACATACATGTATTGCAGGATACGTGTATTGTAGCATACTTGTGTTTCATACGTGCATTGTAGCATATGTGTATTGTCTACATGTATTGCATCCTACATGTATATTGCGTGTATTGCAGTAAACGTGTATTACATACAAGTACTGCAGCATAAGTGTATTTTAGCATACTTGTATTACATACGGCTATTGCATTATACTTGTAATTCAGCACACGTGTATTGCAGAGTACGTGTATTTCATATTTGTCACATAAAAGCTTTTGTTTGGAATACAATTTTATAAAACTAGAGTGACATGATCTGCTAAAGTTTGTCAGGATATTGTTTTCGTGGTAAAATCGTTAACCTATATACAGTGCGTATTAGACAGACATAAATATACTTGCATTGTCTGTTAATAGGCTTACATTGGCTATATAAATAACAACTGATCATAAACCTAAATGTGCATAATGCAGAACCAAATACATTCACAAAAAAGGGCACACGTAAAACACCGGGTGTGAGATACACACACATAAGGTACCCCCCCACACATAAGGTTTTAGCTCAGACGTTTTACAGATATAGTTTGAGATATGTAATAACTTGGGTTACCTTAAATACATTGCGTCACGAACAAGGTTGTGAGGGCTTAACCATTGAGATGGACAGATATTGTGCGCTAGTATGGGTTAATACAGGTAGATAATGTGAGATGATATGGTTTGAGATGCGCAGATAATGTGAGTTGATATAGTTTGAGATAGGCAAATAATGGACGTTGATACAGTTTGAGATAGGCGGATAATGTGTTCTGGTATAGTTTGAGGTAGGCGGATAATGTGAGTTGATATAGTTTGAGATAGGTAGATAATGAGAGTTGATATGTTTTGAGATATGCAGATAGTGTGAGTTGGTATAGTGTGAGATAGGCAGATAATGTGAGTTGATATAATTTGAGATAAGCAGATACAGTTTGAGATAGGCGGAAAATGTGTTCTGGTAGAGTTTGAGGTAGGCGGATAATGTGAGTTGATATAGTTTGAGATAGGTAGATAATGAGAGTTGATATGTTTTGAGATATGCAGATAGTGTGAGTTGGTATAGTGTGAGATAGGCAGATAATGTGAGTTGATATAATTTGAGATAAGCAGATACAGTTTGAGATAGGCGGATAATGTGTTCTGGTAGAGTTTGAGGTAGGCGGATAATGTGAGTTGATATAGTTTGAAATCGGTAGAAAATCTGAGTTGGTATTATTTGAGATTGGCAGATAATGTGTGTTGATATGGTACGAGATATTCAAATAATGTGAGTTGCTACAGTTTGAGACAGATTAAGAATGAGATAGACCGATACTGAGACTTGGTATTGTTTTAGACCTCATAATAGTTTGAGTAACGCATGCACAGCCCATCGTGAAATAAGCTGCCAGATCAAGCCTAAACTTGAACATATATTAGATACATGTAGGTTGATTTACAACGTTTTTAGGTAATTGTTTAAATCATAATTGTTTTTTTTTATTGGCATTTAGTTTAAATTCACGTATTTTATTATCACATAACGAGCAGAAGCAGCTCATATGAAACAAATAACCTCCTGATACCTACCTTCTAGTGATACAAATAATCCTTTAGTCATATACCTGGTTCCAACCGGAAAAAAGTTCCGCCAAATACTCACGTTTGGTTTGGAAATCAATAAGACAGAAGGGCATGATGACATGGTGGCGTGTTATCATTTTGTCTTAGCACATCACCAACAATTAAAAGCATGTGATATCTATGAGCAGGGTTCCGTAACATACTCATCTTTGATATTTTGGTTTTATTAGGTATTAGCCAAACTCAGTTCGGTATATGTCGAAAAACTTTTGTGATTTTAAAACGTATTTATTTTACATTGATTGCAACGAAAGCTCTATGCACTAATCACTGTTGACGTCTTCCTGGGTAAAACCAGTACTAAGCAAATGCAGATAAAGCGCCTTGCTCAGGGACACAACATATATGGTAATGACGGGGATCGAACCCACGAATTTTCGATCATGTGACCAACGCTCTACCACCTCTATTGTCAATATATGGTCTTCGAGAAACCCACTTCCTATACACATAGTTATAATCATTTGCAACAGGTTGTATTATTCATTTTCCGGAATTAAGCAATTAGGGATAAGACAGGTACTTCGGAAGAATATGCGTTTGTTTTGTTTGTTTAACACCTCTTCATAAATCTATCTGACATACACAGTTCTGAGTATTAAGCAAAACCCTTTGAAAATAAGTAGTAATGTTCGTCTGAGACAGACGAACATGGCACATTGATTACTCCATTTGTTATGAGTTTGGAATGTTTGTTTTACCATACAGTAATTATTCTGTCTCTCGGCGCGGGAATCGTTCTGATGTTCTGCATTTTCGTTGAATAAACAACCGTGTCTGGTTTTGGTTGGGCGGTTTAGTTCAGGAACTGTCTATATCCGAGTTCATGTATATATTATTTTACTTTTTGTTTATTGCTGGTCAAGATCATCTACGACGCATGATTTTTTAACTTTTAAAGACAAACGTCTAGAACCTTTCTTCTATATGTTTTGGAAGCTGCAGCTGCTTTACCGAGACTTTGGTATCGGTTCTAATTGGTTCTTCTATCCACATTAATAAATAAACAAAGAGCGAAACTTCATAAACCGATGAACAATATGTGGATGGGCAAAAATACTATAATGAACAAATAATATTTACAGATATTTATGTGCTTCCGGGTTTGATTTTGGTTTCTGCACACCGGGTCAAGACGTTTATATTTGCAATCAAGCTTCGAAGATGATCAAGACTAGTTCATTGTATTCTGCGAATTTCTTGTTGGACTTTTGTGTCTACTTTTACATTCCTAAATACGAAAGAAAGGAGACTGCATACTACGTTAAATTCATAACCGATGCATTTACCTCTGCTACAAAATTCTACAAAATTATTTTATTTCCTTGAAAAGATTGGAACAGACGATTATAATATAGTTGCCCATTTGATAGACATAGGAAGCGATATCAGAATCGTCTGTTCCAAATCACTAAATCTAAAATAGCTGCAGTTTGTTTAACATTTCATAGTTTTACCCGTTACCCCTGGTGGGTTATTTATTACAGACACGGAGATACCCATCTGGATTAAGAGGAGTTAATTTTAGAGGAATGTCAATTTTCACATGTTGTTGGACGAAATGATAAGACAATTGTTACTGAGTAGATTTCAGTGTTACCTGTGTCTAGATGACGAGTAATTTACATGTCTAGGGCAGTGTACTAGCGGCCAAAGTTAGCATGATACTGAATATCGGATATTCAAATTGAATATCGGAAAACGAAAAACTCGTTATTTACAAGTATGTTGGAGTTGAGTTCAGGAACTGTGTATATCCTAGTTAGTTCAGGAACTGTGTATATCCTAGTTAGTTCAGGAACTGTGTATATCCTAGTTAGTTCAGGAACTGTGTATATCCTAGTTCAGGAACTGTGTATATCCTAGTTAGTTCAGGAACTGTGTATATCCTAGTTAGTTCAGGAACTGTGTATATCCTAGTTAGTTCACTAGTTAGTTCAGGAACTGTGTATATCCTAGTTAGTTCAGGAACTGTGTATATCCTAGTTAGTTCAGGAACTGTGTATATCCTAGTTAGTTCAAGAACTGTGTATATCCTAGTTAGTTCAGGAACTGTGTATATCCTAGTTAGTTCAGGAACTGTGTAGTTCAGGAACTGTGTATATCCTAGTTAGTTCAGGAACTGTGTATATCCTAGTTAGTTCAGGAACTGTGTATATCCTAGTTCATACTCATATTCTTTTGGTTGATTGCATTCTGCGAATTACCTCTGATTAAATTGTTTTATTCCCTTGAAAAAAGATTTGGAACAGACGATTCTGACATAATTCCCTATGTCTACCAATCTCTCTAAATCTAAAATATCTGCAGTTTGTTTAACGTATCAAACGTTTTACCCATTACCGCTGGTGAGTTATTTATTTCAGACACGGAGAAACCCATATGGATTAAAGAGGAGTGAATTTGAGAGAAACGTCAATTTTCACCTGTTATGTTGTCGGACGAAATGATAAGACAATTGTTACTGAGTAGATTTCAGTGTTACCTGTGTCTAGTTGACGAGTAATTTACATGTCTAGGGCAGTGTACTAGCGGCCAAAGTTAGCATGATACTGAATATCGGATATTCAAATTGAATATCGGAAAACGAAAAACTCGTTATTTACAAGTATGTTGGAGTTGAGTTCAGGAACTGTGTATATCCTAGTTAGTTCAGGAACTGTGTATATCCTAGTTAGTTCAGGAACTGTGTATATCCTAGTTCAGGAACTGTGTATATCCTAGTTAGTTCAGGAACTGTGTATATCCTAGTTAGTTCAGGAACTGTGTATATCCTAGTTAGTTCACTAGTTAGTTTAGGAACTGTATATATCCTAGTTAGTTCAGGAACTGTGTATATCCTAGTTAGTTCAGGAACTGTGTATATCCTAGTTAGTTCAAGAACTGTGTATATCCTAGTTAGTTCAGGAACTGTGTATATCCTAGTTAGTTCAGGAACTGTGTAGTTCAAGAACTGTGTATATCCTAGTTAGTTCAGGAACTGTGTATATCCTAGTTAGTTCAGGAACTGTGTATATCCTAGTTCATACTCATATTCTTTTGGTTGATTGCATTCTGCGAATTACCTCTGATTAAATTGTTTTATTCCCTTGAAAAAAGATTTGGAACAGACGATTCTGACATAATTCCCTATGTCTACCAATCTCTCTAAATCTAAAATATCTGCAGTTTGTTTAACGTATCAAACGTTTTACCCATTACCGCTGGTGAGTTATTTATTTCAGACACGGAGAAACCCATATGGATTAAAGAGGAGTGAATTTGAGAGAAACGTCAATTTTCACCTGTTATGTTGTCGGACGAAATGATAAGACAATTGTTACTGAGTAGATTTCAGTGTTACCTGTGTCTAGTTGACGAGTAATTTACATGTCTAGGACAGTGTAGTAACGACCAAAGTTAGCATGATACTGAATATCGGATATTCAAATTGAATATCGGAAAACGAAATAACTCGAGATTCGTTATTTACAAATATTTTAAACAGTTGTACTGTCATAAACCATATATTGTTTTTTTGCATATATGTATTGAAAGAAATAAAATATTGAAATATAGAAAAAAAATATTACTTGGTAAATAAAAATAAATTGTGATAAAAAATAAAATATTTTGGAGTTGAATTCAGGAACTGTCTATTTAATTCAGGTGTATATTCTTTTGGTTTTGGTTGAGCATTCTACCAATTTCCTGTTTGCATTTTGTATCAACTTTTACATTTCTAAAGTGGATATAAAAGTCGAACGGGAAATTAATTTTAGAGAAGTTTAATTTTAGAGGAACGTCAATTTTCACCTGTTGTCGTACGAAATGATAAGGCAATTGTTACTGAGTAACTTACATGTCTAGGGCAATGTAGTTAGCATGATATTGAAAATCGGATATTCAAATTGAATATCGTAAAACAAAAAACTCGTGATTCGTTATTTCCAAATGTGTTTCGAGCTGAATTGGTTTTACGGGCACCAACACAAACAGATTATATGGTGCCGAAATGAATGAACATTCCCGGCCCACCCTCCATTTACATCGGGATACAGATATGCAGAATAGGCCTAGAACCTTCTAACCTGCAGATGTGCACAGTTGCTTCAATTCTGTTATAAACACACCGAGTTTCGCTGGAGTCACATTCATTATTTTCTGCCACCACTCAAGTAGGACCTGAAACAATAAAGGGATGAGGATGAAGATCACTGTTAATGAACATCATAAAATTCCAAAATGAACATGAATAAATTCGGGTAGATTTGTCCATTCTGTCTGGATAAACAGTGGTCATATTCTTGTCCGGGAATGTTTAGAATATAAAAAAAAAACAAAAAAAACTCGAGATTCATTATTCACCAAATTCTTTTTTGAATACCATAAAAACAAAAAACTCGAGATTCATTATTCACCAAATACATTTTTGAATATCATAAAAACAAAAACCTCGAGATTCGTTATTCACCAAATTTATTGTTAAATATTGGAAAGCATTTTTGTTTGGCACTGAGTGATACAGTAAACCTAATGAGGTTGTTGTTGTTGCAGTAAAACTAATGAGGAACTCAGCAATGCGCATATGTCATTTGTTATCATCAATTACAACATTTTTAAAATTTTAGATTTTTCTAGGAAAAGGGTGAAGAATATGTCGCGATCGGATGAACGAAAGGCAATATCGACCGATTGACGCACGAACGGACATTCATAGTCTGCATATTGGTGCAAAATTTACTGGAATATCGATGACATCATGTGCTGGTATATTGAATGTGCATTTTAATTATAGTTCAGACATATACAGACACCACTAGAGATACTCTGACGATGCCAGGAAAACGTGAGTGGTCTGTCTCCACCACGAAAAGATCTACCGTCATATAAAGCCTAAAATCTGCTGAAATGACGTAAAACACCATATTACAAATATCAGTGTTGTTTCTTTTATTGCATAACACATATAAACTAATATACTTCTTCATCATAGCTATTCCATTTTATGAGTGACTTCCAGATGTTTTTATATTACTATTGTATATCCTCTTTCATTAATATGAATGCATTATTTTAAAATTAGTCTAACTGAAATAGTATGAGACTGATTAATACGTTATAATTGTAGTATTGTGTTGTAGTATAGTCTAACTGAAATAGTATGAGATTGATTAATACGTTATAATTGCAGTATTGTATTGTAGTATAGTCTAACTGAAATAGTATGAGATTGATTAATACGTTATAATTGTAGTATTGTATTGTAGTATAGTCTAACTAAATAGTATGAGATTGATCAATACGTTATAATTGTAGTATTGTATTGTAGTATAGTCTAACTAAATAGTATGAGATTGATTAATACGTTATAATTATAGTATTGTGTTGTAGTATAGTCTAACTGAAATAGTATGAGATTGATTAATACGTTATAATTGTAGTATTGTGTTGTAGTATAGTCTAACTGAAATAGTATGAGATTGATTAATACGTTATAATTGCAGTATTGTATTGTAGTATAGTCTAACTGAAATAGTATGAGATTGATTAATACGTTATAAATGTAGTACTGTATTGTAGTATAGTCTAACTGAAATAGTATGAGATTGATTAATACGTTATAATTGTAGTACTGTGTTGTAGTATAGTCTAACTGAAATAGTATGAGATTGATTAATACGTTATAATTGTAGTATTGTGTTGTAGTATAGTCTAACTGAAATAGTATGAGATTGATTAATACGTTATAAATGTAGTACTGTATTGTAGTATAGTCTAACTGAAAGAGTATGAGATTGATTAATACGTTATAATTGTAGTATTGTATTGTAGTATAGTCTAACTAAATAGTATGAGATTGATTAATACGTTATAATTGTAGTATTGTATTGTAGTATAGTCTAACTAAATAGTATGAGATTGATTAATACGTTATAAGTGTAGTATTGTATTGTAGTATAGTCTAACTAAATAGTATGAGATTGATTAATTCATTATAAGTGTAGTACTTATAATAAATAAATCTAAAATAATCTACCAATGATTATATATTCCTCAAAAGACTTTAAGTCTCAAATATAATACACATGTTGCTATAGGTTGCCATATGTTGAATTATCATAATATACACACCGGTTATATGCTAGATAATTCCATTAGTTCGAAAATATATTTAAAGTTACAGCTCAGTAAAACATTTGGGATAATAACGATTAGGATGAAAGACGTTGAAATGCTTCAACACATGGGAATAAGTAGACACAGCAACACGTGTATCATCAGTGAAATAATGTAAACCATACTGAACCAAACAGCTAACGCACCAGTAGACAATACCTGTAATATTTCAATAAAAACAATCAATAACTCAAGACAAATTTCATTCTGAACGAGACAAATATTTTGTCAATAACGACTGTAAACTTAAAAAAATCATTCAAATCACCTGTCTCCAACGGTAACAGTCGGCATATAATAAGTTCATACATTAAAGGTATTGTCTATTGGTGCGTTAGCTGTTTGGTTCCGTATATTATTAATGTTTACTTGACAATCCAGCGTTTTGTTCTGTCAAAAAGTATTTAGGAAAAAAAATCGGTAAAAAATAAAATGGAGTAAGATGATCTAATAGCACGTTTAGTTTAAAAAAGATACTTCGAAATGTCATAATGTCTTTATAAAATATCATGACATTTGCCCTACATCTTTATTGATAAATGTTTACATCTGGAATAGATCAACGTCTGTTACACAATGAGAATGAACACAGGTAACGTGTTGGTTCGTGCACAGGCAGTGGGCATCTAATAATTATATGAAGAAATATCTAAATTTGGTAGTTATACCTTTTGACTGAATTTTGACTTTTTTGTACCCGTGTCTATTAAGTATTTACAAAGTAAACCTTAAAAACAACTGTTATATAGCGATAGAGCTAACCGTAGAAAGGTATAAAGGTAACCTCTGTTCAATTAAATCGCTGTTTAGGCGATACAAGTTTATATTTGCGGCCATACTGACGGACGGAGGATAGTACAACTGTATTCACATAAACGTGTCTCGTACTTGGAATACACACGATAAATAACTTTAAACAACATGCAACACTCAATACTTAACAACTATGCGTCTAGTGATTAAACGGAAAATTGTTTGAACACTGATAGGTAGGGTACAGTGCGGATTGTCACGTTTATACATTTATCAACGTGTGGACAGGGCAACGTCTTTACAAGCAGAGAATGTTTAGTTTAAAATAAAGTGTGCTTTGAAAGTGGAGAGTTTTCCTTTTTTTCTGAAGACAGAAACGTATGTGAAAATAGCGAAAACGGATATATCGTTTACTCTTTGTGAAAGTAAAGCATGCCCGTCTATTAAATGTCTTGTGTTAAATGAAATGGAACTTTTTTGCTGATTTTTAATTTTTAACAGTTATTTTATAAGTCCAGAAAAATAAAGAATTGCGAAAGAATAATCATTTAGTATAAATGATATAGATGAGATAATGTGAAAAGCGGGAACAAAAAACTGTAATGACGCAGAGATGAAAGCGTGCGATACGTGCTGTAATTGAAACGAAGGATGTGCAGTCCATCAAACTAATTACATGATTATTTATGCAGATTCAAAACTAAAACAATTTTGGAAACACCATTTTAAATAATTCAGCATATAACAAAGTTTACTCTAACGTCTGGCCAGGATTTTAGTGTTTATAAGAAGAGCAAATTTAATTGATACGTATTATAATTATGTATGATAGACATGATAGAAGACAATTCTATTGAGCAACGTCTAGACAAATATGAATATGAGGATATGTTTGGTGGTGCATTTGTTAGTTGTAGTGTTTGGAAGACAGATTAATCATTCCAAGGGCGAGGATAAATCTGTAGGAAAAAATGGAAAAGGGGCAGGGAATCAGTCCAGCAATAATGGAGGCAATCCGGACGTTGTGGATGAAGATCTGCCAGAGAAATGGGTCGTAGATTCGGTAAGTATTATGCCTTTTGTGCATTGCTTGACCGTCAGTCGCACGCAGTATTTGAATTATAATCTTGTTTCGTAGGGATAGTTTGAGCTGATATAGTTTAAGTTTGCACATAATTATGTTTGGTAATTTGTCAGGCGGTGAAGCTTAGTCTTAGATAGGGAGGTAAGATATAGAGATTATTTAACTGCTGGGATCGATTATAGGGAAATTCAAACAAAGCACGTCTACCATCAAGTGAAGGATTACACAATAATTGATCCCAGCAGTTAAATAATCAATTTATTACATTTTAAATTACGTTTTTCAAACAAATATTCGCTTTATTGAACGTTATCGGCGGATGACGTCGACGTCAGCAAGACTTTGTTGACGTCACGCCTCAACGTCGCAACGTTAGTTATTAAATGTTCTGAGTAAGCAACGTTAGTTATTATTGTGTTCGGAGTTAGTTATTAATATTAAGCGATTATGAATATTCTTGCACTGAGAAATCCCGATATTTCACGCATAGAAATGTAATAAAACATTTTAGCTATACTCGTAAATATAATAGCCAAAATGGTGGCAATCTTAGGAGAATGTGTGTCTTTGTTAGTCAAACTTATTTCTGATTAATTTATCTACATTGATGAATATTAAAACATTACTGGAGTCCAGGTTTATGCGTTTGATAAAAAAAATACGTAAATTAAATTGTTTAACACTTGTATCGCCATATATGCAGACCAAATGTACGACTGTTTATAAAATGCATGTTTTAATTTGAGCGTAATAAACCTATGTTTTATTATTTGTATTGGAGTTTATATTAAATAATGTATGGTTATCTATGATTTGAGGCGTTTCCTCTCTCGATGTCATGATGACCGTAATTATTTCTGACATATTCCGAACGTTACATGGATTACATGTATGTCCACCATAATTGGTAGTGACGCTGAACATTATGAACTCTAGTTCTAATTACTTGTGGTCAATTTTGGAACAAATGCATTTATTTCCATTAGACAAACCTTTTTTTCCCACTTAGGTGTTTTAATAGGGACAAGATTTTATTATACAAGAAATAGCTTTCTTTTTCTTTCTTTTGTGCGAGTGCGATGGGCAAATCTTTAATTTGCGTTGAAAAAAATTCATTTTCTGTTCACCAAGTGGCAGCACTAACATAACTGATATAAAACAATCACAAAACCCCACAAAAAACACAAAAAAACAACAACACCGCCACCTACCCTCACCCATCCCGTCTCCCACCACTTTTGTTTTTTCATAAAAAAGCTAAAAAAAAAAGAAGACTAAAAATAAGGACTAAAAAAACTAAATAAAAAAGAAGCAGCATCAATAATGACTACTGCAAAAGTACAAAAAAACGTTTTTGCTTAACACCTCTTAATAAATCTGTCTAACAGAGACGGTTATGTTGTAAAGCATAAACATACTCGTAAAGATAGTCTATAACAGACAAAAATACCGCATTTATTACTCCAACAACAATTACCAGTTTGGATTGTTTGTTTTACCATTTAGTAAGTATTCTTCTCCAAATGCGTTAGTTGTTCTGATATTCAGTTTGTTGTTTGAATAAACAATTATGTTGGTTGGCAGAGGTCAGAGGCGATATCTTTACACTTTAAACGGAGCCATTACGCAAAATGGTTTCTAGTATTACTAAATCATGTACTACGCTGAATATAATAAATACAGGTGTACATTAATAGATAACTCGAGACATCTGATAACTAGTTGTGCCAGGTTAACCTTCCAAAACGAATTTCCACTCCTATCCAGTGGTGAACTAGTCAATGGCCGGTGGTCTAAACACGAATATCTAAAGTGAGCTAATCATTCAGTTAAATGGATAACCACATCGTCTTCAAGATAATCAGTAACTGAGTGCTAAAGTATGCATACATTTATATATATAATATGAAGATATGAAGTAGAGAATTCATAGACACTATGTTTAATCCTCAAGTAAGTGTAAGTGTAAAGAATTTATTATTAACATATCAACATATTATGTATGTTGAGAGAGAGAGAGAGAGAGAGAGAGAGAAAGAGAGAAAGAGAGTTGAGTCCAGGATCGCACTTCTGTAATTTACAAATATATACTCCCGCTTCTTTAACATGTCCGAAGAGTATATACTCGGATGCATGAGATCCTGTGGTCAGTGATATCATAAACTTGCATAATAAGGTCACAAGGGCAGTGGTCTACGGTTGTGTCTCGAACCCACAACCTTTCAGATACTGGGTATGATTATGTATTTAAATGAAACTGTGATAGTTTTACGTATGTAGTATGCCATTGACCTTCTCAGCTGAATGCAGGACTTCGGAATTGCATATAATTGGGTTGTATGGTTGCCTTTTGATAACATGTAAGTGGCACCCTGACTGCACACAGGATGACAAAAAATAGATGCCGGGATAGGCAATGTCCATATACAGAGCATCATGAATATGATAATTTCGTAAACAATATTAATTTGTTGGTAAACGATTCATTTGTCGTTAAGATACGAACATTTGTGTAAATGTACATATTTCAAAATAATACAGAGATTCAAAGTTTCACAAATTTTAAGAACTGTAAAATACGAAATGTAAATCTACATGTTTCAAACGAATGGAGAGATACAGAGCATCATGAATATGATAATTTCGTAAACAATATTAATTTGTTAGTAAACGATTCATTGCCGTTAAGATACGAACATTTGTGTTCTTGTACATATTTCAAAATAACAGACAGATTCAAAGTTTCACGAATTTTAAGAACTGTAAAATACGAAATGTAAATCTACATGTTTCAAAAGATGGAGAGATTTCAAAGGTATGCAAATTTTAAGAATTGTATCAGTTTCATAACACGCAACACCTTCTTATTGAAAGACAAGAAGTCCCATTTGTTATGTCATTCTCGTTTGTTAAGGTTCATGTAAATTCTTTGCAAATCACATTTATATAGGGAATTTGCAAAGTTACAGAACTAAGGCATGTTCAATATCTTTACAAACCACTCTAGGTAGAACGAGCATAACTAGTAAAATAACTCCAGATAAAGTTTATAAAATAACATTTGATCTTTATGAATATTCATTACGTGGTCCCGCCTTAATTTCATTAAGCAATGGGAAAGTGATTTTAGCAGGATTTTATAATGAATATTTGGACAACAAAAACACTTTTAAAAATATTTTTTACTGAAAAAAATGCGTTAACCTCTTTAAAATTACCTATGAAATGTTTTAAATTCACAATAAGCAAACTCTTATTAACCGAAATTAACGTTTTATTTTATACCCGAGCCAACCCCGTTTTCGCTTCTTGGAGAAGTGGTTGGACGGGGTATGAAATTTAATGCTCGGACCATGTAATATCTTTGTTATGAACTCAAAATTAGTATCCCAGTACAAGACCACACTCTCCAATCATTGTTCAGTGAATGCGAAATGGTCAGTGAACATTTTGAAAAGGATTAGTGTATTGACAACTAAGGATGAATGGACTGTGTGTTATAAATGGACGTTTTTTTTTGTTTATTGCTCCTTCTATCTAGATTGGTATGCAAAGATTTGATATTGAAAATTCTGTATAAAAATACTCAGATATGCATTAGTTTTGTAACTTTGCAAATTCCCTATATAATTCAATGTAAATTTACAAATAATTTAATTTAAGGTACATATTTCTGATTGCATGTGTATGACACACGTTATATTCAAAAACATACTTTTGAACACTCTCAAATAATATAATACGTCCACACATGGCCAATATAGACTTCAGGTCACCCAAGATAGTTGATTTAACAAAGTATTAAATTTATCAGCACAAACATCGCTTAGGTATTTTTTGCAATACTACGT
The DNA here is from genome assembly GCA_037043455.1 of Cyrtodaria siliqua. Classification (NCBI taxonomy): domain Eukaryota; kingdom Metazoa; phylum Mollusca; class Bivalvia; order Adapedonta; family Hiatellidae; genus Cyrtodaria; species Cyrtodaria siliqua. The sequence goes on along the minus strand of JAWPHD010003247.1, from coordinate 115,286 downwards.
TATTGTTAACCACATTCAAAATGAACCATTTTAAAATTAACAACAATGATTTAGCATAGAAAATGATCACCTGTTGAGATTGTATTAAGGAAAGTCAACAATTACTGATTATATATAACCGTGCTATATTAACAATTAATTGATACCAAATGAAGTGAACTCAAACATAACTTGTCAAAATTAAAATCACATTACGGCAACTATTAGTTTGATAAAATACCAGTGAATTACTTCTAGAACGCTGATCCAAATCACGAACAGTCTTAGTAAGGGCGTAAGCTACTGTTATACATACTTAAGCTAATTTATACAATATTTGTTATGGCCCCAGACTCCTTTTTATACGCATTAATTTAAATAAAACATCGTCTCGTAGCGAAATGCGTAGCCCATAGTCGTAGGATACATGTGGTCGATTCCTGTGTGCAAACGGTAGAATATAAGTTTGGCCAAGGAGCCCCGTGTTCGATATATGGGCCCCGTTGGTAAACTATAAGTTCAGTTACTACGTTAGTCAGGGAAGCATGTAATCGGTCCTATTGCACTATTGATAATATATAACCGGTAAAGGACGCATATGTTCGATCTCCGGTTACTGTTGATTAAATGTAAGCTCTGTCAAGGAGGTCCCTGTTCGATCTCCGGGTACTGTTGATTAAATGTAAGCTCAGTCAAGGAGGTCCCTGTTCGATCTCCGGGTACTGTTGATTAAATGTAAGCTCTGTCAAGGAGGTCCCTGTTCGATCTCCGGGTACTGTTGATTAAATGTAAGCTCAGTCAAGGAGGTCCCTGTTCGATCTCGGGGTACTGTTGATTAAATGTACTCTCATTCAAGGAGGCCCCTGTTCGATCTCCGTGTACTGTTGATTCAATGTAAGCTCAGTCAAGGAGATCCCTGTTCGATCTCCGGGTACTGTTAAATGTAAGCTCAGTCAAGGAGGTCCCTGTTCGATCTCCGGGTACTGTTGATTAAATGTAAGCTCAGTCAATGAGGTCCCTGTTCGATCTCCGGGTACTGTTGATTAAATGTACTCTCATTCAAGGAGGCCCCTGTTCGATCTCCGTGTACTGTTGATTCAATGTAAGCTCAGTCAAGGAGATCCCTGTTCGATCTCCGGGTACTGTTGATAACATTTACGCTAAGTCCAGGAGGCTCCTGTTCGATATTCGGGGACTGTTGATTAAATGTAAGCTCAGTCCAGGAGGCTCCTGTTCAATCTCCGGGTAAGGTTGATTAAATTTACACTAAGTCCATGAGGCTCCTGTTCGATCTCCGTGTTCTGTTGATTCAATGTAAGCTCAGTCAAAGAGATCGCTGTTCGATCTCCGGGTACTGTTGATAACATTAACGCTAAGTCCAGGAGGCTCCTGTTCGATATCCGGGTACTGTTGATTAAATTTACGTTCAGTCCAGGAGGCCCCTGTTCGATCACCGGGTACTGTTGATTAAATGTACGCTCAGTCCAGGAGGCTCCTGTTCAATCTCCGGGTACTGTTGATTACATTTACGCTAAGTCCAGGAGGCACCCGTTCGATCTCCGGGTACTGTTGATTAAGTGTACACTCAGTCAAGGAGCCCGTGTTTGATATGTTGGCATCTGTTTGATATGTTGTCACCTTTTGGTTAAATTTATGCTCAGTCAAGGAGCCCGTGTTTGGTATGAAGGGAAAATGTTTGATATGTTGGCACCTTTTGGTTAAATTTATGCTCAGTCAAGGAGCCCGTGTTTGGTATGTTGGCACCTGTTTGATATGTTGGCACCTTTTGGTCAAATGTATGCTCAGTCAAGGAGCCCGTGTTTGGTATGTTGGCACCTATTTGATATGTTGGCACCTTTTGGTCAAATGTATGCTCAGTCAAGGAACCCGTGTTTGGTATGTTGGCACCTGTTTGATATGTTGGCACCTTTTGGTTAAATGTATGCTCAGTTAAGGAGCCCGTGTTTGGTATGTTGGCACCTGTTTGATATGTTGGCACCTTTTGGTTAAATGTATGCTCAGTCAAGGAGCCCGTGTTTGGTATGATAGCACCTGTTTGATATGTTGGCACCTTTTGGTTAAATGTATGCTCAGTCAAGGAGCCCGTGTTTGATATGTTGGCACCTGTTTGATATGTTGGCACCTTTTGGTTAAATGTATGCTCAGTCAAGGAGCCCGTGTTTGGTATGTTGGCACCTGTTTGATATGTTGGCACCTTTTGGTTAAAATGTATGCTCAGTCAAGGAGCCCGTGTTTGGTATGTTGGCACCTGGTTGATATGTTGGCACCTTTTGGTTAAATGTATGTTCAGTCAAGGAGCCCGTGTTTGGTATGTTGGCACCTGTTTGATATGTTGGCATCTTTTGGTTTAATATTTGCTCAGGCAAGGAACCCGTGTTTGGTATGTTGGCACCTGTTTGATATGTTGGCACCTTTTGGTTAAATGTATGCTCAGTCAAGGAGCCCGTGTTTGGTATGTTGGCACCTGTTTGATATGTTGGCACCTTTTGGTTAAATGTATGCTCAGTCAAGGAGCCCGTGATTGGTATGTTGCACCTGTTTGATATGTTGGCACCTTTTGGTTTAATGTATGCTCAGTCAAGGAGCCCGTGTTTGGTATGTTGGCAACTGTTTAGTATGTTGGCACCTTTTGGTTAAATGTATGCTCAGTCAAGGAGCCCGTGTTTGGTGTGTTGGCACCTGTTTGATATGTTGGCACCTTTTGGTTAAATGTATGCTCAGTCAAGGAGCCCGTGTTTGGTATGTTGGCACCTGTTTGATATGTTGGCACCTTTTGGTTAAATGTATGCGCAGTCAAGGAGCACTGTGTTCGATCTCAGGAAACTATTCGTTAAAGGGAATGGAGTCACACTACCAAACAAGTTATTCTTGAGAGTTGTGTAAAACGTGGAAAAGTGTGAAAGCGTAATCAAAATCGGATGACGTGTTACTTTTCAGATTGTATTTAAGGCAATGAGAAAAAACATGCATTCACTACAGAGTAATTGCCCTTTTTTTTTTTTTTCATAGTTATGCTTCCTGATTTGTTTCTTAATTCTGTCTGTAATATATTATTGGAATCGCACGATACAAAATAACTACTGAACATATTTGAATGAAACCTGAAACAATGAAAAAAGGTACTGAGAAAAAGTGCAGCGCAAAAGAACCATAACTCTAACTTGAGGTTGAGTAAAAAGAGAAAGTTACATTAAAATTTATTTTAATATACCATTTTTACACGATATATATTTTTGTCTAATGAAACAATTTTATTGACAAAAAAACATCCATTTCGAGAAGAATCCGTTGGTTATACCGTTATTCATCTTTAGAATTGTTGTCTCAAAAAACTTGTATTTTCCATCTATTTTATTATATTAATTTTGACCAATGCGCAAGTATCATCTAGGCGTCAAATTAAACGAAGTACCAAGTTACCTTAAAAGCACAAACCTATAATGCCTGATAATAATTTTAAAAAAGCAGAAGAAAATGTTGCTTTCTCTCTCATTTATGTGGCACTGGTGGAACATCAAACTAATGGTTAATAAACAAATAATAATTTCCATACGGAACTTATAAATAAATGAAAATACGAGGATATTATTAAAAGGACTGAAGAAATATAAAAAGATCGGCCTGGGAAAGTAGCATTCAATTTGAAGAATTGTGGAAGCCTATCAAAATATAAAATAATGAGAGAAAAAATCGAAGTAAGGAACTACGCAAATGATTGATGAATGCTTACTTTTAACACTAATACCTCCTTTATACGCCAGGGATCCTCTGCCACGTTTTCAAGTAATTAATACCTGTCTAGACATTGTAAATTTGCCTTTGATTGATAGGTTGGATGCAGTTAGAACAGGTGCGATAACTAAAGATAGGATCATGAGCTTGTACCCAGCAACTGGTATGACAGGAATTCGCATTCCGTACACGACACAACCACTATAAAGTGCGAATTAGCAGCATGAACGTCATAACAAGTGTTATTTGATGATTGCGTGGGTTTGCGAAAAAACTTACTGCAGGTTCACCACCACCAATCGAGGTGTAGTCGAATGTAGTTCCTATAATAAAAGGTAATCCCTCAATTTTCGATGGAAATCGGCATTACAAGTAGGGGGAAACTGCCCATTTCTATTCGATTTTGTTGTTGTATGTATAAGAAGCGTATTAATAGGTTTTAATGGATCACTATCAACAGTTTCGAAATTCCGAATCTATACCTACACTATGAGCAAGTATCAATAAAACAGTTGTACCATCGGCCAGTTTAGTAAACAAGCAAGAATTGACCCCACCTTTTCTAGTGATTTTTCAAGTCGAAAATTAGTTTTCTATGTGAAAATAACACTACTGCATTATCCATACTTGAGTTGAAGTTGCAACAAATAATTAATATGTGAAATTTTAACATTGGTGTCAATGGGAAAAATAATTGATGGCTTCATACCATCATAGGAAAGAAATGAACATTTTCTTACACGTTGCTATTAATAAACTATGCTTTTTTTGCATGCAAAATCATGGAATCATCATATATTCGTATTGTGTATGTTTGTTTGACAGCAATAACATAAGGCATATATAAGAAGTATTCGTCAGAAAGATTCATCTCGTTTCATATAGGACAACAAAAAATTCGTTATATATAGGACAACAGGTGTGAGATACTGACGGACATACCTGTATCATCAGAGTATGACATAGCACGTCTACAACTGCCTTCAATAAGGAATTAGGATTAACCCGTGTTAGGCGTCTTTAATATATAATCTCAGTTGTTTAAACGGAGTGTATTTTGTAGTTGGAATTTGGAGAATAACACTTATTTCAACTTTAAAGGGACTGGATGCGAGCTGGCAGCAATATTGGTATCAGTCCAAAATACGAATAAACCATAGTATCATAGTGTGATGCGATTTCACATTTAATGTACATTTGCTCTAACCTAGACCGCGTGAATTATATAATTTAATGATTGTTAATGAATTTGTTTGTCTGGACAAGTAAACATTTCGGTTAGTAGTTGTTGTGTAAATCATTAATATCAATTCTTATGATGCACAGAGGGGCACCTCAGGTCTTCCTTCAACACTGACAGCTAACAAGTCGCCATATGTCCTAAGCTGTTTATGCGACTATAAAAATCCAAGTCATTTTTAATTGGCAATACGATTTTTTTGATCGAAGTACATTTTTAAAAAATATGTACATCTTTTAATATTATAAAACACATTTAAATTAAGGTTATGATTTAACACCAACGCAATAGAACAACAACCGAGTCTTCGACATTTTCGGTCCATGTTCATAACAATAATTAAACAAAAGGTAACATGTGATATGGGAAATGCATATTTACAATTGCATATGAAACTGAAGCACAATATGAGATTATGACACTTTTCATTTGTGTTTGGATTTACACCAATCGCTATTCCATGGATTTACACCAATCGCTATTCCATGGATTTACACGAATCACTATTCTATATTGCCATATTCCCATTAAGTTCTGAAGTAGTGTCCGTGATAGACTTTACAACCGCAGGTGAGCTCAAACGGAAATAGGACACAACAGAACAGATTCGTTACTTATGACTTAAACAAATTGTTCTCGTCGTCAAAATGCATTTTACATTTTTTTATTATGTTGCAGGTCAAGACTACTTTTACATTGCACAATGTGAAAATAGACCCCCACCCTTTCCACACAAACATTCCCTCTGATACCCATAACTATACATACCAATTCACTCTAACGTGTTATAATGATTTAATTATACCTATAAATTTTTTACATCTTACTATATATAAATATATTACCATCAAAGTGTCAATGAACATATCTGCATTATTGATATAATAAACTGTGAAACAGGCTGAGTTAGCATACTACACACATGGGCTAGGTACATTATTACAGTGTATCGAATGCGCGCAATACGAAAAACATTTAAACAGTAATACAACTGTGAACAGCTCAGTAACACATTTGAATACTGAAGCGGATAATACTGATTACGAAGAAGGACGTTGAACTGCTTAAAACTTGAGATAAGTAGCAACAGTAGCATCATTGAAATAATTTGAAATAATTTAAACTATTAGCAATGTTTAAACAAATTCACAATCCAATCCATCGTGTTGCCAGAAAAATACATCGATAATCCATCCCATCAACTACAACAAAACACAAAAAACAACAACAGAAAAACCCCAACTACAACAAGAAAAAAATAAAATAAAAAATGATAAGAGTTATAATGAGCGATACTCTAGATAACAATACATCAGTTTTGTCTAGTATCAGATTGCCCTATTTACAACTGTAACAGATATACGTGTATTATACAACGGGACTGAACAAAAGTGACGTGGTGGTTTGTGCATAAAACATTATTTAATAATTACATGGAAGTCTGATTTATGAGCTATACAAACGTCAAGCAGATTCTAAAGTCGGTATAATCACCCTTTTTGACGTTGTACATATTCGGTCCTGTAACTAAGTAAACGTTTTAATACAGATGTGTATGTAGCATTAGAGATAACAACCAAAATTGATAAAAGCTACCTCATTTCATTTTGATTAAATAGCTTTTCAGGTGATACACGGTTTTATTATATACCTATCAATAATATATACATAGTACCTTCATTTTCTTACAGTGGAATACAACAATCTGTATCACACTACAGGTTATCACTATGCTACTAAAAATAGAATTAGTATCACTATCTTACTAAAACTAGAACAGCGGTTTTTCCAATGATTCAAGCAAGTTTTACGCCACTTTGCGCGAGAACGTCAAGACGACGTTACGTCATACAAACAAAACAAGTAGGTCAGACCAATGAACACCAACACCTTAAAACTACATACATTTCCCGCTGCACTTTATAGAGAAATAATATGCTTTATTGAATGTGTATGCAATAGCAATGCAAATATTTCTATGTTAATGATGTGTAAGAGGTATATAATAAAAGGATCATTACTAGAGTAACGTGTTCTGGAAGCTTGTATCACCTCTCGTAGATAAATACCAGATCAGGATCACACTCGAGGCTCCGCCTCTCGTGTGATCCTTGATCTGGCATTTACCTACTCGAGGTGATACAAACTTCCAGAACACGTTACTCTAGTAATAATCCTATTATATTTACGAACATACTGACGGACGGACGAAAGTATGTACAACCCGACGTGTTTATATAAATTGTAAAATGCAAAACTCAACACGTAACACATATACGCTTACTGATTAGAAGGAACATTGTTTGAACAATGAAAGTTAGGGGCACATTGTGGATTGTCGCGTTTATCCATTTATAAAAACGAATGCATAGGGCAACAATTTAAACGCAAATAATGGTTCTTTTATACGAGTGTGTGCTATAAAAGTGGAGAGTTTGCTCTTTCCTTCCGAATAGTAAAACCTGTGTGTAATCCGAGAAAAGTATTGCGTGTGATAGCCATTTTGCTGCCGAATTTCAGATGTCGTCTACTAAATTTGAATTCAAACTTTCCGATGTTATTTGATCTATAACATGTTATGGAAAACATTCTTTTTGAGTGGCTAACAATGTAAACCCTAATCAGTATGCACACTATATGCAGGTTGATCTGAGTTTACACTTGTCGGATGTGGCAGCGACATGCCAGTTTATTTTACTTTTATCGTGTAAAATAAAATGGATCATTTAGATGATTTTGTTTTCTTTTAACTGTTATTTTATAAGTTTTAGAAAATCAAGAATAACGAAAGAATAAGTATTTATGAAACTTAAGGAAGATAAAGATATATAATCTGAAAAGCGGAAACAAAATACTGTGATGGTACAGAGATGAGAGCGTGCTATACGGGTTGTAATTGAACTGAAGGATATGCAGTCTGAACTGAGGGTCTGCAGTCTGAACTGAAGGATCTGCAGTCTGGTCTGAACTGAAGGATCTGCAGTCTGAACCTGAAGGATATGCAGTTCAATAAACTAATTACATGGTTATATAAGTAAATTCAAGGCTATTGTTTGGGGCGCTTGTTCCAGCCATATTTTTTTGGTCTTTTAAGACAAAATACAACTAGGACCTAAAAAAGATGTATATCATTGAAACAGACAGTTTAGTGGTAAATAAAAATAAATTACTTTTCAAAATATGTTGAAAAAAAATAATTCACATACGAAAATTGTTTTTGATAGGGCATTTTCAATGCAAAATAATGATGCATAAAACATTTGAAAACTTTTTCTTTTTAGAATTTTTATCCAAAAATGGATGTGTTGGATAAATGTAGTTTAAGACACTCTGAAAGTTTTATAGCAAAATATAAGGACTAACTAAAGTTTTTGAGATTTCTTAATTTTCAGCTGCTCCAGCAACAAGAAATTAGAACAAGAAATTAGCATGTCACCCCTCACCCCCACTCACCACCCCCCGCCCCCAACCGCACGACCCAAAAACAACAACAACATTTTGGTTGTAACATTTTTATTTCTCAACCGATTTTGAAAAGTAATGTATTTTTATTTACCGCTAAAAATTCCAGTTCTAATGATATATAACTTATGTACGTATTTATAAAATTGCTCATGTTATTGCCGAAACACCTTTGGCTGAAATAAGCGCCCAGAACGATAGAATTATTTTAGAAATACCATTATACCGACTTCAGAATAATACAAAGTTTACTTTGTACGTCTGGACAGGAACATTTAAATGCATTATAATTATTTGTGATAGAAGACAATTCCATTGTATTTGTTTGACATTGAGCAAAGTATACCATAAGCATACTTTTAGTGAGGATACTTTTAGCGGTGCATTTGTTAGTTGTAGTGTTTGGAAGGCAAATTAATGATTCCAAGGTCGAGATAAATCTGCAGCAACAAATGGAAAAGGGACAGGGACTCAATCTAGCAATAGTGGAGACAATTCGGAAGTTGTGGATGAAGATCTACCAGAGAAATGAGCCGTAGATTCCTTAAATATGCGTTGTGTGCATGTTATGACTGTCACACACAGTGACTTATTATTACGTTGAGTTGCCCGTATATGTCGGACTTATATACAGGTGAATCTCACTCTTTGAGATATTGAGGTACAATAATTTTTGTATAAAGAGTTTCAAAAAAATCAGCTATGGTGAATGAGTAATGAAATGAAAGAAAAGTAGACAACCGACAAACGGAGGCGACCTTGGAAGAATTTGTGTCTGTGCTAGTCATGTACAATCCTGAATAACTTATCTCATTGATGCATTTCAAAAATAACTAGAGTCCCATTACGTGATACGAGTATGAACGTCCATACCCCATCCAACCCCTTATCCAAGAAGAGAAAACGGGGTTGACTGGGGTATGACATAAAACCTTAATTTCTGCTTAAACGGTTGGCATATTGTAAAATTAAAACATTAAATAGGCAATTGTAAACAGGTTATCGCATTTTTTCAGTAAAAGATACTTTTAAACATGTTTTAATGTCGAAATATCCGTTATGAAATCATGCTAATATAACCTTTCCCATCGCTTAATAGAAATAAGATGGGACCACGTAATTCAACTCAAATTTTGAGCTCTTGTTAAAAGCATACATAAACTAAAACGATTTTTAGTTATCACCGCCATTTCTGAAAATAAAATATCTGACTTTATTTACGTTTTTTTAATTTTCGTGCAATTATCTCTTTTTTTCTAAATATTTTATTGAATTACCATGATTATGTCTGCGTGAATATGATATTCATCTCAGTAAGACGTTTCCGCACTCGAGGACATGGTCGAACTACCTTAATTATTACTGACGTATTTTCAATTCTTCCGAATGTTATATGGAGTTTTGATATTAATGCTATAATTGGTAGTGACGCTAAACATTGTTCCGCTCCTCCTCTGCTAATTACTTGGTGATCAATTCTGGGAGAAATGCTTAACCCTTAATAATCCGTTACATCAATCTAATGGACTGTCCTTTCTTTGAATTAAGACCATTCCATTTATGTGACACAGGGTTGTTAGGGGAATATGACTGATCAGCAGCCGGACATTGTAAACCCTGATCTGTCTGCGAGTTTACAATGGACGCAAATGCTATTATAGTCGTGCTTAGCAGGTTAAGGGTTAATACATTTACATGTATTGTTATAAGATAAACAGTTTTTAGATTCAATTATATGTTAAAAAGTGACATAATTGTGTTATACGAGAGCATATATTTATTCTTTAGAAGTGGGGATGTTGGCAGGAATCTTATTTTTTGGCGTTGAACCATTAGAAAACAAATGCAGAATATCTATAATACCAAAATTACAAGTAATGACATGACCAGCCTGAGCATAGCAAAATAATTTAGATGTTCTAGTATGAATTTACTGAATCTTTTACTATGCTGAGTGAAGAATAAGAACAGTTGTAAATTGATTGATAACGCGTGATAATAATATTTATTAACCTCCTAAAACGTGAAGTTCCGTATCAGTGTTGTCAAACTGACCAATGGCCGGTGGTCTAAAGAAAACCTGCAGTATCTTCTTAATGAGAGATACGACAGCGCGTTTGTTATGTCTTTCTAATGTGTTATTGGCTGTGTCACTAAAGGTACACATTCCTTATGTCCTGTGGAAGACACACATTACTTACAATATCGCCGAAATACTTTTGAACAATCTCAAGTAATAGAATACGCTCAACACATAGTCAATATAAACTTTAGGTCACCTAGTATACCGGCATTATGATAAGCTTGTCAGTCCAAATATCACCAAGACCTTTCATGTGCACGCAATACTACGTTATTGTTAAAATTAAATATGAAACATTTTAAAATAAGCAACTTTAATTTAGCATAAAAAATGTTAATAAAACTGCAGTAAGGAAATTGAACAATTACCGATTAGAATAAACTCAAAGGAAAAAGAAACGCATAATGGGTATTTCCGCTATGTATTGTATGTTGAATATGCTACTGCTAATCGAATGGTACAGGGTGACATTAGGCCTGTCCTTTTGAAAAGAATATTTAAACAGCACCAAACACACCAATGGTTACCCCTTTAACGTTTCATTATCGACAGATTGCGCATTGGACTCAAGCAGGTGAACAAACTTAGGTTCTGGTTTGACTTTTTCAAGCAAAATTTCAACATATATGAATTTCGTGTAACAAAGTATATTTTGATTAAAATGTCTACTACATGACAGACCTTTCTGTAATTAGTTGTAGCCCCTTTTTGTATAAAACATACGTGGAATTGGAAATGGTATACTGGTGAAATATACACTGTAGGCAATTGTTTGATTATGCGTTTCTGTTTCCTTTCAGTATATTAAACTATTTTTAATGCACTAATCATAACCGTGTCGTGTTAACAAATACTTGATAACAAATTAAGTGAACTCAAGCATAAAATCACATTACGTCAAGTCTTTTTATTTTATTTTATAAAACGCCAGTGCACTATCCAAATCACGAACGATCTTAATTGCCATAGTAAACTACTACCGTTAGTTATAATTTAGACAATTAAACACATTACGGCAAAGATAAGTCGAAATTATATGTTGTGTATGAATAAAATGATGAAAAAATTTACTTTAAACTCTCAGAGAGAACTTTCTTTCAGTGTTGTTGGAATATAACTTTATACTCAGATAGTGTCGAGTTAGGACCATTGTCACATTTGGTGAATATTAAACTATTCATACTTTAATCCGCTATAGAGATGCACCATTTTCCGCTTAAATAAAATGTGTCATTAATTTCGTTAACAACTTATGTTAAAAAATGCACGGAGTTTCAGTTATACATCGAATAACCGATTATCATTTGACCCATTTGTATACGTGATGTCAATTATATTGCAGTTTATTATTCAGAAAAGAGAGAGAAAGAGAGATATATAGAGAGAGAGAGTAAGAGAGAGAGAGAGATAGAGAGAGAAAAGAAGTACCGAGTAACCTCAGTAATAATAATACACATACACTCGTTTCCATACTGAACGAAACAAAAACAACATATGGATGGTAATGGACTGGAGCAAGAATTGTGGGGGTATATCCAAATATAAAAAAATAGCAAATACACTGTTATAATGTGCGTCAGTGTCATATACCAAGGTCTAGGGGTATGAAATTGGACTCATGTTCCGCCCGATTTGGTATCTGTTTGCAAAAAGGGTCTCTCTGTGCTTGCAATCGTAACTGTTATTCATTACGATCTTTGGAGATAACGATGACCCGATATGTTTACATATCGGTGGTACATTCTCAAATATGTTTGTTTTCTTACTTGAATTTAGAATAGGTGGTTCCACTACTCCAGCCTGTAAAGGTTCCGAGTATTGTTTAATCACCCTTAAGATATGTTGCCTGTTTTTTATGTAGTCTTTTGACTGTTACCCGTGATACGCAGGCTTCATAACCTCTGCTCCCAACTAAATTCCATTTTGTTATTTCGGCTATTGTTTTCTCTTTAAGGGCAAAGCGTTTTGTTAGAAACTGGGACAATACGCCGATGATCATGGAATGGTGTGAAAAAGGTTCTACTTTCATTGTCATATTCATACCATCTTCGGGATGGCTAAAATGTCTGTACTACTGATTTTTTACATATTGAGTTCTGCTCTACCCGGGGCTAGCGGGCGTGAACGGTAGCAAGCACTTTTCACAACCGTTCATGAATAGTCTCAATCAAACCGAGACTGCTATATATTTTGTATTCATCGTGTTCGAAGATTTCAAATTTCTCTTTTCATACTTTTTTTTATATATATATATCACAGTAGCATTGCCTGTGCAGTATGGCGGCGGTAAAACGTCCCCCATTCTTGCAATCAGAACTGTTATTCATTCCGGTCTTTGGAGATCGCTGAGCCCGATAGTTATAGATATCGGTGGTACATTCTCAAATACTTTTGTTTTCTTACTTGAATTTAGAATAGGTGGTTCCACTACTCCAGCCTGAGTATTGTTTAATTACCATTAGGATATGTTGCCTGTTTTTTATTTAGTCTTCTGCTCAACCCGGTGCTAGAGGACGTGAACGGTAGCAAGCACGTTTCACAACAATTCATGAACAATCAAACCGAGACTTCAATATTTGTTGTATTTATCGTGTTCGACGATTTCCAAAGTTCTCTTTTTATACTTTTTTTTTTGATATCCTTCGACGTTTTGTCGAGTTTGTGTTATACAGTGCTTGCGGTAGTAACGGATCATCGGTAGTAGCGTATCAATTTATGTTTACATTTATTTATGTTTACATTTCATTTAATCAGCTCGTATGCATTTGTTTTTTATGAAACTTTCCATATTTGAAGATTGACCATATAAGCATACAACTATACACAAAGATTCGGCAAATATTTCCTTGAGTAATTACCCACTTAGTGTAGCATCTATCAAGAAATTGATCCGTTACTGCCTGAAGGATGTGAGTTTTTTAAATGAAAAACAATACAGTTAAAATGAAATAAAAAAGAAAAAATAGATGTTTTTTTAATACGCTTTGGTGTAAAATGCTCAGGCCCGATCATAAAAAGATCCACGATTTGGAGTTTTAAACCTTTACGGCCATTGATTCCGTAAACAGGCAAAATGGCAGATTTTTAACAGTTAGCTAACACCAGTATACCGCATAATTCATAATAATTGTGGTTAGCATATTGTTGAGAGTGCAGAATCCATTAGCTTTTAACCATAGTGATCCTTTACTACCCAATGTACTGTATATATCAAACGTATTACTTCAATTTAATGCTTCGAGATGTATTTTTTTTTATGATAAAGAAGCCGATGTTACTCAGTGGATATCGCGGTGAAGTTTGAAATGCAGAGGTTGCGGGTTTGAAGCTTTATCGACGCAACTGGATTTGCTTGTTTAGCCCAGATTAGTAACTTGGTCCTCACCCGTAGGATGCGGACATATACCGAGCTGTATATTGGAGTATATCCTTAATTTAAGTTGAACCAGCATACCAATATGTTTGATGATGAGTCGAGAACGGTTCCCTTCTCTTTTGCTTTTCTGTGTGGCTCGAAATGTCTTTATAGCTTTATAGCTCGAGCTCGTTAAACAAATGTCAATTGTTTTGAACGTACATTAATGAATGATATGTACACCTTATAACAAAACCTTATAAATAAATTGACATCAAAGTGATAAGTGAAATGTGTATTATTTAAAAATGTTTGGTTATCAAGGGAATAATTCCCCTTACAACAAGTTGTAAAAGTATTCTCAATGTACTATAACATTAATTTGTAATAATACACTCTTCAAAATAAGTTAAGGACCATGTTTAGATATGGATCATTTTAAAAAGGCTGTTATTGCAATATTTACTTCCTTTTCGCACTTTTGAGGTTTAGTTGTATTCTTTTACAATTGCTACGTGACGCAACCGTAAGCAACCTTATGTATGGATTTGAAATCCAGAATAGTTAAAAATCAAATTACAGTTCTTTTGAATGTGGTCCTTAAATTATTTCGAGAAGTATGCCAAGGTGGTCTAAAATTTACTCAGTTGCAAAAGAAAGTGGACACTTAGTTTGTTTAGATTTAATTGTATAAAAAATAAATTAAATTGACAAATTCCAAAATGAATATGCCCTGTTTGGTATATTAATCATTCCTTTGCCAATACCATGTTGTCATTTGTTTTTCAATAGGCACAATCATTAAGGGACTGTCGCTTGATAAAGAGTATAGGGTGTAAAGTAAAATGTTCAAAGTGTCCAATTTCTTTTGCAACAGAGTATATTTGAAGATATTCGATTTTTCCAGTTCTACTTCCGGACTTTATGCAGTTAGACAATATATTGTCTAAAACATTCAAATTAGCGACCTGCGTAAATGACTGATGACTATTTATTCGTTCCCATTAATACCATCTTCATACGCCAGGGATCCTCTGCGACGGTTTCTCGTAATAATACCTGTCTAGACATTGTAAATTTGCCTGTGAATGTCAGGTTGGATGCACTTAGAACAGGTGCGATGAATGAAGATGGATCATGAGTTTGCATCCAGCAACTGGTATGGCAGGAATGCTAATTCCATACACGATAACACCACTATAAGTGTGAATTAGTAGCATGCATGCCATAATCATTGTTATTGAAGAATGTATGGCAGGTACAGAAAATAAAAAAATATAAGAGCCATGATACTCACTGTTATTTTGCAGGGCCCATTGAATTGTTCTGCAATGTCTGTAGACAGTATAGTATGTGTCATATTTGTTCACATCGACATGTTAATTGGTTCAGAAGCAGTCGAAAAGAATGATCGATTTTTCAGTCTCTTTTTTTTCCAGATATATTACGATGATTACCAATCCGATTCACCTATCACAGAGGGAAATTTTGATTTCTGCCCGCCTGTCCCAAATGTGATTTCAGAAGGCGCATGTGCAAGCGATGCATGTCAGAGTGATTCGGACTGTTCGGATTCATATAGATGCTGCTTTAACGGCTGTGCTTTCGCCTGTCTTCTTGAGGTTCAACCAGCTGCCGGTATGTTTGCACCGTCTAATGAAAGGTTAACACTTAATAGCAACTATGGGGAGACGTTTTTTCACCAGTAATCTTTTTATATATATATATCAAGAATTCGATTGCCAGACATAAAGCATACATTTTCAAATTATCAGTATTCGATTTCTTGATGTGAGAATCGAATTCAATTTGTTTGTATAAACATGTCGAATTCTTGATATATCGAAAATCAGTTTTTTATTGAGTATAAACGCTTTATTTGTCATTCCAGGAAATACATTTCTTGGTCTCAATGGATTTATTTACATCAAGAAACAATGAATAATTAGTATAACGGCACTACATTTGTATAATACACATACGTTGGATTTGTGTTAGACTTACGATTGGACTGATGTTAACGCTTGTATTTTACAAGTTTGTTTAGACAGACTGCGAAACAAATGTTTAGTATATGAGTGAAATGTAAAGAGTATTTTAAAATATTATAATGTATGTATACGTTTAATAATGCATTATGTTTTCAGTTGTTGACTGGAAGAAAGAGCCCAGAAGATCTAGATCAGGTAATTATATGCAATTGAACAACTCTGCGTTTTACAAGAAACAATAAAAGTAGACATAAAAATCGAACAGGAGAAGTAGCGTTCAAGGACGAAAGTCAACCACAGGGGAGATAACAAAGAACGATTTTAAAGATGAATAAAAGGCAAGATAAGACACCACAAACACAAACGTGTTTGACAAAAGAGCTACTGCCTTGGAACGGTCAGTGACAAAAAAGCTGCTGGGAGTTTAAAGTCAGCAGTTCATTTGTGGGGTGTATGTGCATGGGTGCGTTGGGTGATGTGGGAGTTGTGGGGTGTGAAGGGGTGGAGGTGGGGGTGGGGGTGGGGGGTTAAACTTTTTTAAAACGATGAATATTGCTACGATTACAATTAGCAATCTTGTCTGACGAATTTCAGTGTTTCAATAGTTTTACCCAGAAAAGCATTGAAACGGTTTCACTTGTTTACGTCACATGTCTAATTGGCGGGTTATATACTTTTCAATAGTCCAACATTTTTGTACGTCAACCAGTGGGATTGCGGAATTTTCACCAAGTGCCTTAAAAATACATATACTGAAAGAATTTGTTAATGATATGAAAATAATATACATAAAAGAAATATCTTTAATAGAAATAAAAAATATTATAATTACCTCATTTTCTGAATTATTATTGAGCGTGAGCAATGTTTACGTAAACATTTTAGGAGTTCAGTTACTGGTACGCTACGCTACGCTAGAGGTAGGTCTTAAGCCCTGGATTCAAATCCTGGCCTGGAATTCATCAACCATTCTTCAAACTATTCTTAGACTTGAGCTCAAGTACCCACATTTGGTTCACAAATATTCCCAAGACCTTCAAAGATAAACAATCATATGAAGTTGCTATCTGTTAGTATTTATCATATTTATTCATAACAGCTTGTCATAAACGTCTATCCTTTAAACTTTTAGAAATATTTGTAATTGAAATTTGCATTCTTAGGTTTAAGTCTCAGAACATTCTCAAGATTGGTTGGTGAATTCCAAGCCAGATTGAGGCACACCACATCAGAGCTGTTAACACTGAATTATTAGCAATATTGATTGATATAACAGATGTTATTGTAACAAATTGTGATGATAACTTGTTTACCTGTTTGTTTCCCTTAGGCATATCGTGGCTTGTCAACGGTCCAAGCATCCTTTCAAATGATGGTATGTATTTCATTTATTACGTTTCAGCAATTATTGCCACTCGGTGTTGTTTGGTGGTAGTGTAGAAACTGGCCATGCCTCGAAAACGATCTTTGACATGCATTGCATTCAGTTCATTTAGCAAGCGTCAGCGGTGGGGTTTGGTAAGGGCTAGGACTATGTTTAGAGCACCTGTTAGTGTTTGGGTAAGTTAAAAGTGAACATATGAAAAAATAAAAGTGAACAAAATCTCCAGTAGGGCTATCAGAGTTTCTTCAGCTTTGACCCTGACGAGTGGCAAAACATAACTCTAGCATTTGCAAAAGGATGACGTCGGGTCATGTTTATGCAAGCATGATTATACCTCTTTGCACCTATTTTTGTCATTTCTGCTTATGTCATTTGTAATTTATTATGTACATATTAAATGATATTTTAAAAGGTATTGTCATTTTCAGAAGGTGTGTGTAAAATTAGTTCTTGATTATCTGATATTGGAAAAAGTAGTGTATCTGAAGGAGTTATAATCATCTTGCAACCCACTGCATATTTATTGGTAGGCCCATTTCCAGTTTGTCACTCTTTTGTTTTCCGTCGTTTGTATGATGTCTGGTCAGATTATGGATCATATGATGACATGCACCTAAATCCCGAAGGAGAAAGGAAGAAAAGAACGTTTAATAGTGTCTTCAATCTAACTATGTCTTGGTATTAACGGTTTATTCTATTGCTGCTCTGGCAAACAATTGACTTCTTACTTTGTGCTTTCTAGCTTCTTGTTTCAGCTCACCCACAGTGAGGTACAGGGAGGTTTTGTGATCACTAATTGTCGATCGTCCGTCCATACATCCGTTCGTCAGTCCGTCAAACATTTCTAAAACGAAATCACCTCTGAAACTACGGATCCGCATTTAATAATGTGGGAGGGAACATCCTGGCATTAGGCATCCTGAAGATGTACAAACCATGACACTAGAGTAAAAAGGGGTTTATGAGTTGTACAATATTCTGATATTTTGCATGTATTCTGATATCATGTACTTCACCGAAGATGTACAAATAATTACCAGGAGGTCAAAATTGTCCCGACGCCCAAGGGACGTGTTTGTACTTACAGTAGGAAACTTGAAAAAAACATCTGTAGAAATACAAGGACCAGGATTCTAATAGTAGGCATGTAGATATATCTCATGATAATTAAACGCAATTATACAAACAATGACCCTGTGATCAAATAAGCCCATCTCCCAAGGTCACATTTTAAAAATAAAGTTACATAGGATAAAACTTCTTCTCTGAACGTTTAAAAATCTTCGTTTCTGAAAGTACATGGCCTGAGGTTCTGATCTGATGCATGTATATAGCACGAGTCTATAGCTTTGTGCAAGACTCACATGATGACGTCTACCTAAAGCCCAAAAGGACGGTGAATGTTTTATTCTATTGTTGCTCTGGCTTCTGCCAATTCATTGAGTATCTTCGTGTGGCTTTCGAGGCTATAGTGTTTTGTATTTATTTGTACACGAGCATCTTTGTGCTTTACTTATATTGCCTATTGATGTTGCCTTGTTGGTTAGAGAATAGTTCATGGCGAGGATTTCTTTATGTACACTATCCCGTGTTATTGGGATGACAGTAGGGTAAGTGTGTAAGTGTGAGGTTTGTGGCACCCTAGAATCTGGTTTAAACTCCCATCGGCCTTTTTTGCTATTCCAAGGCGGTAGCCCTATTGTCAATCATATTTGTGTTTGTGACGTCATATGTTTGTGACGTCATATGCCTTTATTTCTTATTAACATTGTCATTCATGTTTGTCGTTTTGAGTGATTTTGGGTTTACAGTGTTCTGTGAAAGCTGAAATTCCTGTTTGACTTTACACTTATTTTCATATACCTAACATAGTTAATACATTTAGGATAATCTTGCACCAGAATAGTCTTTCACGAAGCACTCAATAAACAGAGTATGAAAGGAGAAATTTGGAAATCGCCAAACACGATAAATACAAAAAATATTGCAGTCCAAGTTTCATTGAGAATGTTCATGATCGCTTGTGAAAATGTTGGCTACCGTTCACGCCCTCTAGCCCCGGGTTGAGCAGAACTCAATATTTAAAATGTAAATCTAAACCTAGTAAACATAATCTTTATCTTTACACTCAAGTAAGCTGAACTCTTTGTATACATTGGGACTCTTTTTTATATTCATATATACATGATCATCGGCTTTTTGTTTTATGTATATAGCCAGATTGATGCTGTCTAGTTTGTAGAGGATACAGCGGAAATTTCTGTTTTACTTTAATTTTACTGATTTGACATAAGGGTAAGACTGAGGCTAGGTGCACCCTAGAACCTGATTTAAACACCAAAATACCTTTTGCCACTGTATGTTTCAAGACGGTATCCGTTTTGTCAACTGTGTTGTTATTGGCGTCTCATACATCCTTTCTAAATCCTTTCTAAATGCTTATGTAATTCGTGTTTTCTTTAAATGTGTGTTTTGGCTGAATACGTTCGGATATTTAATGCAACATGTCTACTTCGATATTTCTTTCGACTTTGCTTCATAATTGCTTTCATGGTTTGCAGCTATCTTTTGATAAGGGCCATCGCCTCTAAACTGAAAGGTTCGCGACGCGAAAGCGGAACTTTCCGTCTTTGACGAAATTGTTATCATATATACCTTTTCCGGGCAAGAGAACTAGGTATTCAATCGTATGAACTCGTGTTAATGCCATTGTTTCTCCCTATGAATGACTCTTGATAATCTAAATAATATGTTGATGATCATTAACACAACTCATTTCATATGAGATAGGGTTAAGTGTAAGGCTAAAAAGCACTTTACAAGATTAACAATTACACATTTTAATTAACTTCAAAGTACTAGCAAACTCACTAAATCATTTGATAATCTTGGAAAATCCAATAAAATAATTTAGTAATCTGGCTACTTCGACCTAAAGCCATATAACCTGAGTAAGTAAATTAGCTGTAATTAGATTTATAGTCTTACATCCCATCACGTCTTGGCTACGGTACAAAGCAACGGATATTAACAATCCACAAACATTTTTCAGAGCAGTGTGAGTAAGAAAGAGAAACAAATCCCTATATTTCATTCGTATTCTTCACTCAAGTATTTCTTTATTTACACTGTCCTGTGTTAATGGGATGACAGTAGGGTAAGTGTGAGGTTTGGTGCACCCTAGAACCGGTTAAACACCCCCCCCCCCCCCCCCACAGTGGCCTACTTTGCCACTGACCGTTCCAAGGCGGTAGCCCTATTGTCAACTCTTTTGTGTTGTGATGTCGTTTGCATTTATTATTGATTTTGCCTTCTTGTTTGTCTGTTTGCTCGTTTGTTTCTGTGTTTTGTGGTTGACTGTCCTCCTTGAATGCTGCTTTCCCTCTCCGAAAAAAAAAATTAACGAACGTAGCAAACTATATTAACTGTATTGTGTACTAATGTTTGTATTTGTAAGATGCAATCCTGAGTTTAGTCGTTCATATTTATTTAATATCCTGTTTATATCTCTTTTTTCATGATCATTTACTAATAACTATGTATAAGTTTTATTATTTATGATATATATATTTTGTAACTGTGGAAAACGGTTTTCAGCTGACTGATGCCATCCTATTGTTTGTACTTAGGCTATAGTTAGCTGCATACATATAAAATTATGTGGTGTTCGCGCAATTTTTATAGATTGTTAAAGCGTATTCAAACCTGAAGTACTAATACGCCTAGGTTATACTAATTACAACATTAAATTAAACAAGTGTTAATCTTACATATCTCCAAAGAAATAGCTCAAAACATATCCTTATAATATAACACTTCAAACAGAATCATGTTTACCTAAAGTTTATTTATCTCAACAGTTAGCCGACTAGGTGTTTGAAAAATCCAGGCAGTATCTATTCGACCGTAGAAAAATAGAGAAGATATTGGACGCATGGAGAAACAGAACATTGTTAAATACTGTAAAACTAGTATTTTACATTGATTGGTTGATTGATTTTTTATTTTTCCTCCAAATGGATACGTGGCTATAACAAATAAAGTATACAACACACAAATGTCAAATACAATGTACAATACTAAATATAACTACACGCCAGTATGAATTAGTTTTGTAATAAGTGGTGTTACTACTGGTCATCAAATATGAAATACTCATTGTCTGTATGCACACACACACACATGCATGTTGGCATAAATTAAACGTAGCATTAATAGCAACGTTTTGCTCACGAAGTGAAAAAGACAATGTTTGTCTTCAACCCCGTCGAAGCTCAAAGAGAAAGTACTATGTGATGGGAAATATGAAGCAAATATGATATGTTGCTACAGCTTGCCGAACAAATATCACATGATGCGACGGCTTGCCGAACAAATACCGAGTGATGCGATCTTGCCGAACAAGTATCACGTAATGCGACGGCTTGCCGAACAAATACCGAGTGATGCGACGGCTTGCCGAACAAATATCGAGTGATGCGACGGCTTGCCGAACAAATATCACGTGATGCGATGGCTTGCCTAACAAATATCGAGTGATGCGACGGCTTGTCGAACAAATATCACGTGATGCGATGGCTTGCCGAACAAATACCGAGTGATGCGACGGCTTGCCTAACAAATATCACGTGATGCGAAGGCTTGCCGAACAAATATCACTTGATGCGATGGCTTGCCGAACAATACCGAGTGATGCGACGGCTTGCCTTACAAATATCGAGTGATGCGACGGCTTGCCGAGAAAATATTAGTTGAGGAGGCAGCTTGCAGAGCATCATATGATGTGAATGATATGAAGAAAAGTCGAATCATGTGCCTGTTGTTTCGACACTGTCAACGGACATTTCTTTTCAGTAACAGAAACGCATGCATAATGATGAAAAAACAAAATCCCGACAAAGCACCACATATTGTATAAACATAGACATAAAATACGAATTTTGCCAAAACGCATCCTGAGGTATTATGACCGATATTAAGTTAAAATTGTTAAAACAGTTTGCTCTTGAAATCACGCTGTGCTACTGCTGGATTACATCCGAGTTTAACCAGAAATATTTATCCTGGCGGGGGCCTAAATATCTGTCTTTGATCATGGGAATCAATATTTCTATTTTTATTTTGTTTAATTGCTTTTTGATTGTAAAAGAAAACAACTACCGCTGGCAAATGCATTTTCCTATTCGTCTTTCTATCCGCTCTAAAGAACATTTATCTCCCCAGGTAATTGATGAGTACATTAACGTAGATAGCAGTATACGGAGTCGGAAAATACATTTAACGCCACTTGCAAGTGATGCCGTGAGATGATGTAAAATGCAGATCAATTTAATATGGGTTTACGGTATATGTTTTAAAAACAGGTATCTTAGAACATTCCGATGTCAGTTTGGTGCAATACAATTTCAGACTTTTGCTTATGGTTGCAGAATAATTATGCAAGGACGAAACAATAAATAACATGGATCCTTTATAGTTTGCGTACACAATTACAGCGATGCTAAGTTAATGGGAGGTTATGGTAGTTATCAAGTAGTTGCTGTATCATCATCACTCATTAAGAAAGGCAGGTGTACGAATCAAACAGGAAATTTATCATTTTCGGAGCACAGTCAACCAAAATCACGCATTCAAAAGAAAGAACACGTACAAGAAAATTAGAAACAAAGTTTGCGATACCAAACACATAAGGGGGTTGACAAGATGGGCACGACCTTGAAACCGACAGTGGCAAACAAGCCGATTGAGTTTTTTTTGAATTTCAAATATGTGATTCCACTGCTCCAGCCTTTATATATTCTGAGTATTGTTTAATGACCCTTAGGATATGTTGCCTGCTTTTTAATTTAGTATTTTCCCTGTTACCTGCGATACACAGGCTTCACAACCTCTTCGCGCTAAATTACATTTTGTTTATTTCGCTCATTGTTTTCTCGTTTAGGGCAAAGCGTTTTATTAGCAACTGAGACCATAGGCCGCTGGCCATGGAATGTTGTGAAAACAACTCATTGAAGGTTCCATGTTCACTGTCATATGCATACCATCTTCGGAATGGTTCAAGTTGCTGTACTATTGGCATTTTAAATATTGAGTTCTGCTCAACCCTGGGCTAGAGGGCATGAACCGTAGCAAGCACTTTTCACTACCGTTCATGAACAAATCAAACCAAGATTGCAATATTGTTTTTATTTATCGTGTTCGACGATTTCCAGATATTTCCTTTCATACTTTTTTAAACCAGGTTCTAGGTTGCACTAAGCCTCACTCTTGCAATAAATCGTGACACTCACTCACTCACTCACTCACTCACTCACTCACTCACTCACTCACTCACTCACTCACTCACTCACTCACTCACTCACTCACTCACTCACTCACTCACTCACTCACTCACTCACTCACTCACTCACTCACTCACTCACTCACTCACTCACTCACTCACTCACTCACTCACTCACTCACTCACTCACTCACTCACTCACTCACTCACTCACTCACTCACTCACTCACTCACTCACTCACTCACTCACTCACTCACTCACTCACTCACTCACTCACTCACTCACTCACTCACTCACTCACTCACTCACTCACTCACTCAATCAATCAATCAATCAATCAATCAATCAATCAAACAAACAAATCAATCAAACACACAAATCAATCAATCAATCTATTAGTCAATCTATCAATCGATCAGACAAACACATTTTCGTCCAACTAAGCACCGAACAAACGATCCAATCTGAATTATTTGAACCAGTCAGATTTCAGATCGTGACATTTGTTATATACTATTTAATACCGGAACACACCAGTTATAGCGTAGTCTAATATGTGTCTACTGAATCGAAGGTTCCGGGTTCGAGCCTTATATAAGGCAAAACATTTTAAACAATACAATGTTAAGATATTTCAAAAAATATTATACGAAACTACTACGGAATAAAACTGATTGGTTCCGACAATTTCGCATTTGAGTACTCTGGTGAGTATTTGGGCATGCACTAGAGCAGTCAGTCACTGCCAATTTTGTAATTTCAGCTGAACTTTGCAGCACCACTCCTGTTGGTCCGGACGAAGACCCCCTGCTGTGTCCCCATGGATACTTCTGTCACGTAGATACACCTAAGAAGGCGGGAAAGATGAAACCGAACAGAGGATATTGCGTGAAACAAACTGACGAAACATGTAAGAAACATGTCGATTTTCATAATTCCTATATGAAGAATATGATGATTATGGAAATGATTAAGTTACAGCTACCGGTGCTGACGGTACCAAGGATTTAAGTAATACTTTTCAACAAAATGACAATAAATAAATTAATTGCTTAAACAGCTAAACATATTTGTTTCTTCTTAATAGGGAACGTATGCCTGTCTAGGAAAGATAGAACTATGCCGTTAGCAATATGGAATATAATGTGTAGTCAAACAACATGAGTCCACGTGACTTTCAATGATCCAAATAACGAATTTGTTGACATATTTACTACACTTAAGTCTGAATGTTGGTGTGTTATCCTTCAAATGTCTTGCATTTCTAATTCCATGTATACTATGCTTAGACTCGAAAGCATTACATATCAGTAAGAAGGAATAATCTAAGTTTTTCACTATAAATCGGTTGCACAATTGTGTCGCTCTCACGGGGAAAGTGTCACTCAGTAACATGGCAGGGAATATATATGGTCTTATTTCTACGATGAGGGTCTTATTTCTACGATGAGATGCTCAAGTAAACTGGAAAATCGTTAATCGTTTGTAAGATTCTTGTCAATCGTTTGTAAGATTCTTGTCATGATCACTTTCATACTATCTTTGTTAAAGTTGTTTAAAAGTTTATCAAAAGAGGTTATGTCCCTATCATTTTGCAACGTACTGCATGCTTGGTGGTGGTCCCTTTTACAGTTCGCCAATAAGCTTTCCTCTTTAATTGTACGATGACCGGACAGGCTGTGGACCCTATGATGACGCCTATCTTAAGTCCATTGGGACGGTGGCGTTTGATGTTTGTCTATGATCTTTCTTGTCGTGCCCTTAATGGTTTATTCTCTTGTTGCTCTGGCTTCTGCCAAGTCATTGAGTACCTTCATTGTGGCAATCTAGGCTATTGTTTCTTTGTATTATATTTACACGAACATATTTGTGTTTTACTTGTATTGCCTATTGATGCTGCCTTGTTGGTTAGAGATTAGATCATGGCGGGGATTTCTTTATTTACACTGTCCTGTTTTAATGGGATGACAGTATGGTAAATGTGAAGTTTGGTGCACCCTAGAACCGGTTTAAACCCCCCAGTGGCCTATTTTGCCACTGACCGTTCCAAGGCGGTAGCCCTATTGTCAACCCTTTTGTGTTTGTGATGTCGTTTGCATTGATTATTACTTTTGCCTTTTTGTTTGTCTGTTTGCGTGTTTGTTTCTGTTTTTTGTGGTTGACTGTCCTCCTTGAATGCTACTTTCCCTGTCCGATCTTTTTATATTTCATAGTTAAATTGGACAGAAATAAATACTTTATGGTTGAGGGCATTCTAAGTCAAGGCATGTAGTATTGAAACGGGTACTATAACCTCCTGTTTTCCGAAATGACTGTTGAAAGATTGCACACGGCACTGTGAACGGGAATAAAATGCCATTTTTAAATGATATACCAGGTACACTGAATACATATGTCTAAAGCTTTTATGTTTTATGTGAATAATAATAATACAGCTATGGGCCTAATTTACTGCTGTCTTACTGCATGGTAAATGCTTTGTTTTTCATCGTCATCTGCCCGTTGCCAATATACATGTTAGTGTGAATCTGAATGTCTATTTTTCATTGACCTGCTGTAATGAGATCATGATGGTATGTACATGTTTACGCTTTCCAGATTCTCCGGGCGAGGAAGAATTGGTTCTGAAGTCACCATTACGTGGATCAAAAATATGCAACATGGACGGTGTAATGCTACTGGAAGACGCTTCAATACGTCTCAAAGACAAAACTTGGCAAGTAGTGTATTTAATTATTTCTGTTTAGATGTTAATTGACTTTTACGAACACATATTACGAGCTAATATTCATGTATTTAAACTTATTTTTTTTGTATTGTTTTGTTCGGAATGTTTTCTTTATTGGATCGTTTGCATGTGTTACATTACACATGTCAGACAAATATGGATTATTAGTGACATATCTCAAACATAAATAGACATATGTTGTGTAGGTAAATAGTACAGGTGTATTAGAACGACTAATTGATTTGAATTGTTTTGCGGCACTTCAGCACATTTGATAAGGCTGTTTTGAGTCGCCTCATAGAGGGTAAATCCCTTGTATCCTCCAGACAGCAAGCGCCAAAGTCCTTCTTTTCATCCTCCTACGTTACCAAATTCAAAGAATCTTAACTTACAAACTGGTATGTTTTATTGAATAAAATCCGTTTTAGCCGATGCAAAGGAGGTTTATTATCATGCAAAGAAAGAAAATCAAAAGCCAGAGTGAAAGTTAGGAGGAAACCAAAAACATCTGCATCTAAAAAGTCCAGACGTAGGTCCAGAAGACGAAATCGTCAACGAACCAAGGGTACGTTAGATTACATTTTTCTAATTAATTTTCTTTTCATTACATAAAAAAGCGATTGTTCAGCGTGTTTGCTTAACAAAATAGTTTTAATAAAGGGATGTAACTTATCACTTCTGTATTAGCATAAGCGATTTACTATAATTTCCCGTAATTATATTTAGAAGAACTCGTTAATTTTGCTAAACGATTGTAAAGACGGGACTAACACTTTTGGTACCTTACATGGGGCGTCAGTTGACGCATTTGCATTTTGTATTGGACAGTGTACAACGGTGTTATGGTTGTTTCACCTTATACATTTAAATATTATTATTAAACAGTCAAATTACTTTATTATACATATCATTGCGGAATGTAAGTACGTGTAATGAAAAGTACAGGTGTGGGAGTTGAATAACATCATTCTCTATTTTCGATATACCACTAGTTATATACGTATGCAAATAAGCCTTGTAGACGCTGTCAAAAAAAAATCGATAATGAATATAATCCAATTCTCACGGGTTATGTCGGTTTTGCGTGTTAAAGCTACAGGCAAAATGCAATAAAAGTCGATATGTGAGCTATGTGATAAATATAATCTAACATTCGTTCTCATTCATTATTAAACTCGTTTGCAAAAATGATATAATGCTCGGCAAGAGCCTCGCATTATATCATTTTGCCAACTCGTTTAATAAATTCAATAATGAATGAGTACTCATGTAAAAGCCTCTATATATTGTCTTTGTCAATTGGTGACTTGTTTTGTGCCTGCCTGCAATCGGATGAACGTTTTGGAATAAGCAGAAATCTCTTGGGAGGTTACCTTGATTAATCCTGTTGGGTTGAAAATATTCAATTGGTAAATTATAAGTATAAGGCACTTCATAATGAATTATATTTCTAACTCGAGCTCAGGAAGACAGTTGCTCTGAAGGCACGTTTTTGCCAACTTTGATGTTTGATGAGTTGGCATGAACAACAAAATGTCGAAAATAGCTACCATATGTGTTCTTGTTTTTTAAATCTTTCATTAATTGTAATTGTTTTTTCTTTTAGTTTCAGACAAAAACAGAACGTGACAGAAAGAACCAACCTAAAATATCAAGACAATGCCGTACATAGTGTAACAATCATTTCATACATTTGATTATGAGTTTCATGAAAAGTTAACTAGTGCCGCAAATATGGTACCAGCTTATGCCTAATTAAGGAGTATTTTGTCTGGCCACAACGACTTTTCTGCAACATGTTACCCATGGTAATTTGATTGCAAAACTGTTAGAAGGCCCTGATACACATGGGACATGGCTCTAAAATGAAGATGGCACCCAAGATGGCTGACAAAATGGTCATTTGACCTAAAATGCCTGATAATTAATATATACTACGAAATATGCATAGCATATGGTTTTTAATGAAGTATTAGCGCTTGTACTTAAAAAAGCAAACGAGATACGATATGAAAGTAAAATGAACACATGTTGGAACGTTAGGTTTGTTTTGTTTTAGGACTACAAGTTGTTATTGCAGTTTCTTTAGAATGCTTGTTTTTGGATGGTTGAGTTCCCACTACTTATGAAGTCTCCCCGTACATCCAATCAATATTGTTATCTTTTCATCCCACAGGGATTGCATGACATTCATTGATCCAGTTTTTCATTAAACATATGTTCTGTGTGTGTTTGTGGTTGACTGTCGTCCTTGAATGCTACTTTTCCTGTTCGATTTTTATATCAATATTTATGGATGCTAACACCGGTTTTATCTGTAGTTTACTTTAAAGATAAACACATTGGGCTTGATGATCAAACAGAATCAGTAAGAAATAACACATATCTTTAAAGGACTGCTAATGCGTATGTCAATAGGGAATATTTTGAAGGAAAGAACACAAACAATAGCCAAAAGTAGCAGACAAAAGCCGTTTAGGCACACGTTTAAACGACTAGCTTGGAAGAATGACATTGGCGGGTACATTGAATCAATCGACTTTCAGTACTAGAGTCTGGAACAGTATCCTAAATGATGCTAACATTGATAATACAACATCCTCTATTAAATGTGATGTTACATGACTACACACTACTATAAGAAAAATGATTCACAACCGTAATGGAAACCACATAACG
Source organism: Cyrtodaria siliqua (assembly GCA_037043455.1). Classification (NCBI taxonomy): domain Eukaryota; kingdom Metazoa; phylum Mollusca; class Bivalvia; order Adapedonta; family Hiatellidae; genus Cyrtodaria; species Cyrtodaria siliqua. The sequence goes on along the minus strand of JAWPHD010003247.1, from coordinate 86,351 downwards.
GCTAATTATTTCAACAATGACATTTACTGAACTGAATTTAGGAAAGTGAAAACAACTGCTACAATATATAAAGCATTAAAATAATAGATAATATAATCTCCTATTTAGCACATGCAAATCATTCATTAAAACTGGATAAATCCAAGCTTTTGAATATAGTCGTCTGTCAGCAGTAATAACTAATTGATGAGGAAAAATATAACCCGATTAATGATATCATTTCTGATATAACGCTTGTACGTTCTAGTATTTCTTCGTAACACAAAAGTATTAATTCTTCATGACAGTAAAAAAAACTTATTTCAAAATTTTATTATCGCCCTTTTACCGCTAGAAGGCTCGAGAGAACTTTCCGTACCCATTTCACACTGTTTTTAAATATACCATTTTCCCATCCGTCTGTAAACGGACGAGGACAAATTTGGACACTAAGCGGGGTTTAACTCGGAATGATTGCATCTGAAGCGGGCGCTCTACCGATATCACCATAAAAGCTAGCTCTGGTACATGACAGTAGTAACACGCTTATAAACCTATCTATTTACATATACCCCTAACCAAGTCCTACTACATACCTCCATCATTTAACTTCATATTTGTCACCCTACAAATATCACACAATCCACGGACGAGGACAAAAAACACACTCAGCGGGGTTTGAACTCGGAACGAGTGAAGAGGGAGCCCTACATATAGCATCTATTTACATATACCCCAACTAAGTCCTACTACACATCCACGAATGCTCCTGAGCCACGGACTTGTGTGTCATGGCATCCGGCGCGTTTTTTCTGACCTCATCTGTCATTTCGTTATTTTAAAGTTATCAAATTATTCTTAACTGAAACAAATAAACCAAGAGCACCGCAAGCGAATGCAGACGCCTTACATTGCGGAAGCCACAATTGATAAACCAATGTAAACCGGGGTTACCATCAGTGATTTGTGTGCATATCATGTTCGGGATGACTCAACTTTTTAGACTGTCGATATTTTAAATACTGAGTTCTGCTTAACCCGGGGCTAGAGAGCGTGAGCGGTAGCTAGCATTTTCCACTACCGTCCAGTAAGAGTCTCAATCAAACCTGTATTTTTAATTAAACTAAACTATTGAAACATTCATTTATAATGGATACAGGATGTTAATAACATGAACATCGTACAGTGTTTATTGTAAGGTACTAGTGCTATTAATTTACAGTAACACATAATAATAAATGCTTACGTACTTACATACCAAACAACATACCATGGTCCCAATCTCTCAACTGCTGACCTTGCCCAGTGTAGACGAGTACATTAGTAGGGCAAGTGGATCAAGTAAAATATGTACGTATTTTTATTTCAAAGAAGAATATTTTCGAGAGTTTAAAACATGACTCTACGTTCCAAGTCGGTAACCCTGTTTTCACCACCCATCTGTTGTTTTTTTTATCTCTTTTATTGTAGTTTCAAGTCCTTGTTTGCAGTACAGTGCGGACCTACGATGCCATTGCATTCGGACGCTGTGGTTTCTATAGGACCCTATATATCATTTTTTATCTATTTTAAACTCTAACCATCGGGCAGACTAAAACTTTTAGCCAGGATCACCATGTGAACAAACATGGTAGAAGACAATAAACATAAGCTATATGCAAAACTATTAGACTTCTAGCTATTACAGTTTGTGCACCCGAGGTAGGGCTAAATTTGATTCATGAATCGCACGTTAAACAAATTGGATAAAGGCCCAATAGCTTATGCTACAGCAATTGCAGTCAGATACACAACTAACGTTCAAGTTTAGTCAACATTATTTTTTGAGATGTTAGTCATATTATTCACTGAAGCATACAGACTAAAATATAGTCATATATCATATTCAACACATGTAAGTTTATATATGACAATCGATTTTTTTGTGGTGGAGACAGACCAAACACTTTTCCTGGGTAGAACCAGGACTGTACACCTCCGCCATCCGTGAATCGACACTTCCTCACTTACAAGTCGAGCTCCCATTGGGATTCGAACTCGCAGCGGTGAGAGGCGAAGAGGTTTAAAACGCAACGGCGTCAACCCCTTGGTCACGGATGCAAAATCAATATAGGATTTGTACGGCATAAAACGCAACTGATTTTCAGGTATGGTCAGTTAGTATTCTCATTGGTGTATAAGATATTGCACAAAATATGACCTAAACTTAAATCCTTAACCATGAGCTAAACTAAAATCCTGACATGTTCAATTCACCAAACCAGAAAAAAAACTGAGAAAAAACACTAGTCAAATATGAGTTATAATAAGTAAAAATTGCGAAGAAATTCTAATATTTATGTTCCCGTCGCCATAGTGCAAACAAAATAGTGCCATGAGAGAATGTTAATGAAAAACACATGCACGAGAGACAACTATAGTTAGTTGATATTCAGACAATGGTATTACATTTACTCACGTTCTCGGCTTCTTCTTACTCTTGTAAGTCTTGTTTGTTTTTAATGACTGTGTCTTTTTGGTTGACCGAGTTCTATGAATTTTACATTTCCTATTCGAGGTTTGTATCTATTTGCATGGCGGATGTATAAATGGAGAATATTATGTCAGTGCCTTTAATATCAAGATTATTAGGCGAGGCTTAGAAAAGGAAGAATGGTGAGCCGAGCCATTCTTCGTTTTCGTGCCGAGCCTAATAAACTTGATATAGTAAAAGTCACTGACATAATATTCTATTATCATGTAGATTATCCACATTTTCTGTATGAATTACTATTATTATTTCGAAGAATATTACGCTTATCGAGGACGCGGCCATGTTTTTTGCTTGTTTTATGACATCCGATATCGTTACGTGCATGACGTCAGACAACGTTACGTACAATAAACACCGAGGGATTCCGCATTGATTTGCTTTATTGGTCAGTGCCTAATAAAGCAAAATTGATTAGGTCACCCCTTTATTGGGCAGAAAAGTGCATATCTGCATGATAAATAAACTAAACTAGATAGAGATACAGGTGTGGATTATTACAACGGTTGGATATACACGGTTAAGGGTTAAAAAAGACATAACTGAAGACAAACACCATCTGTCCGGTCAAAAAAAATCAATAAGAAGCGCAAGAACGCAGTAGTCTATCTACTAAACGTCGCAAAACAAGTATACATTTTGTATACGTGTTAGTTTATTCGTTAAACTCTTTACGGTGATGGGTTTTTAATTTTTCCATTTGTCAATATTACCTTTATGCAGTGGTTAAACAATTATATGCGGAGATTCGAAGAATTGAATTGAATTGGATTTTATAGTCGCACCGACAGCTAAGGTCATATGGCGACTTTCCAGCTTCCAATGGTGGAGGAAGACCCCAGGTGCCCCTCCGGGCAGTTTTCGTGCACGGGCGGGCACCTGGGTAGAACCACCGACGTTCCGCAAGCCAGCTGGATAGCTTCCTTACATAAAGATTGAGATTCGAAGAATGCAGTGCGTTTGATTATACGCGTTGCTTATGAATCCATTGTACTCATGTCATTATGCATGGTGGATTCAACTATATGGTGTTTCTCATTCCATTATATTCGGTTTAAGCTACTTTATACGTGACCCACTACTCGAAAACTGTATTTAATGCTATGTTAACTAGTTCTGTGACTGACGCTTATATATTTTCGTAAAGGGTTGCATATGTTATCAAGACGATGTGCATACTTTCTAGGACGTAGGGCAATGAAAATACCATTATTTGGTGAACACCAGGTAAAAGTTTTGAGGATATGTTGCCTGCTTTTTAATTTAGTCTTTTGACTGTTACCTGTGACACGCAGGGTTCATAGACTCTGCTCTTAAGTAAATTCCATTTTGTTTATTTCGCCCATTGTTTTCTCGTTTAGGGCAAAACGCTTTTGTTAGAAACTGTAACCATACTCTGCTGCCATGGAATGGTGTGAAAACAACGCACTGAAGGTTCCACGTTCACCGCCATACGCATACCATCTTCGGGATGGCTTACATCTCTGTACTATTGATGTGATTAATATTGAGTTCTGCTCAACAAGGGGCTAGAGAGCGTAAACGGTAGCAAACATTTTTCACTACCGTTCATGAACAAACCGAGACTGCAACATTTTTTGTATTTAACGTGTTAATTTCTCCTTTCATACTCTTTTAGTTAAACACAATACCAAGAAAAGTAGGTATAAAGTTCGATGCGGCAGTCACAGAACACAGGCAACCAAAACACGCATGGAAACAAACAAACAACAATTACACTGCCATTAAGAAGCAAGGCATGTGACCATAACCCAATATACATACAAGTCGAACTGGAAATGTAGCTTTTACACAAATAGTCAATCAAAGCCACGCATTAAAACAAACACCAATTACAATGTTAATAAGAAGCAAGACATTTGACATCACAAATACTAACCTGTTGACAATAGGCTACAGCCTTGGAACGGCCAGTGGTAAAAATGGCTTTGGGAGTTTAAACCAGATTCTAGATTGCACCTAACATCACTTTAACCTTATTGTCATCACAATAAAAATGGACAGTGATAATAAGGAATTCCCCGTCAGGCTATAAACGCTAACACACAAGGTCAAATTAATAGGCAATATAAGTATAACACATAGATGATCATGTTTATAGGAATATAAATAAGCATAGAAAACCACATATTCAACGAGTTTGCAGAAACCGGAGAAACCAAATAAAACCATTAAGACAATATTTAAGACAAACATTAAATGCTACCGTCCTTTGAGAATTTAGGTAGACGTCATTATAGGTCAACAATCTGTCCGGTTATCGCGCAATCAAAGAGGAAAGCATAGTGGCGAACTATAAATGGGTCAGCCGCAAAATATGCAGTGCTTTGCAAAATAATAGGGTTATAACCTCTTTTGATAAACTGTTTAACAAGTTTAATAACCAGTGTATGAACGAGATTATGGCCAAAGATCTTAAGAAGTGTGTAAATCAAGTCACCCTAGAAGTCAGGTTGTTATAGTCATTTTCGAAGAAGAGTTGTAAAGCTATTTATATTTTAAAAGTATTCAAGGTTACGATAATACAAATTTGCAGAGTTGTTCAAAGTTTATGGTAACGGTAGCTGATGGAGTAGCGATTAAAATGTTCAATGATTACGAATATTTTAGTCCTCGATTCGACTAAAAGATCTAGAAAAACGAATGAATTAAGAAACATAGACACCATAAAACGTTGCTGGTGGAACATACTCATCTACATGGGGATAATTAACAATATCATAATTAAAATCATGACTCTTGCCATATATATTGCTAGATTCTCTGTTATGAATAGAGAGACGAAGCGACAATGTCAGAAATATTAGCCTTGTTGAGTTGACGTTCTGATAGATAGTAATAACCTTATTTCAAAGAAAGTGTAGTCAGTGTTCAATATGTCATCCAGATACCGAGAGGTAACATTATAGGCTTTAATTCCTTCTTTCTTAGTATCTGGTGAAAGACTCAACATGAAATCTCTTATATTGCAATACGAAAACAAATCTGCGACAAGAGGTGCGCAGTTCGTACCCATAGGCATACCGACGTTGACTTTGTATGTAAACAGTAGTTCCAATAGGAAAATAAATGCTTCGCAAACTTCTTGGCAAGTCCACACGGTGTAATTGGCCAAACTGCCGTTAGTAAGAACGCTTTAATATTGTTACAGGTCAAAGATATAGTTTTTTCTCTAGCGAAAGATTTTTTTAATGATTTCAATTAGCTTGTCTTTGATAAGATTGTGTTCTAAGGTTGAATAAAGTGAGTACTTACATATGAGTTTATTTGCAAATTGTATCAAGACTGTCTACTAAATGTTTAATTTATCACCCAGATATGCCATAAGATTAAGCACACTAATGTTTAACGTGAACTTAACGATAGTAAGACAAGAGGTTGTGTAATTTAGGAACATAGTTAGAAGTCTGTTTTGCTTTAAATTCGTCTATCTCAGTCTTGATCGTGTTGTACAGAGAGTGATATGTGTGGAAGCAACATCCTCCTCAGAAGATTGAACTGGAGTATACGAATAAGTGCTTCAGGCTTTCAGAGATAAAACACTGAATCAATGTAGGCGTTAAACAGTAAAACATAATTACATAATTAACTGCTTTATCAGCAGGAACTAAAATAAATGTTTAATGAAATTCTTGTATTCTAGATTTAAATTGCGAAACGAAAACATAGGTCTCGGAGGAAGTAAAGAGGGGTTAGCTGCATAAAAGTGAATACGGTTACCTATGCTTTTGTTTTAATTTTTTGCTTCGAAGTATAATTGGTTCGGGTCCGCAGGTTGTCTATGACGCCATCTTTTACTAACATACCCAATGGATTGGGCGATCAGAGCACGACATGCATTTAAATCAATCATTGAATACGTTTATCTATAATAACAAAATTACAAGTGATGACATGACCTACCTAAGCATAACAACATTACCAGTGATGACATGACCTACCGGAGCATAACAACATTACCAGTGACGACATGACATACCGGAGCATAACAACATTACCAGTGATGACCGGTCTTACCGGAGCATAACAACATTACCAGTGATGACCTGTCCTACCGGAGCATAACAACATTACCAGTGACGACATGACCTACCGGAGCATAACAACATTACCAGTGCTGACATGACCTACCGGAGCATAACAACATTACCAGTGACGACATGACATGCCGGAGCATACCAACATTACCAGTGATGACCTGTCCTACCGGAGCATAACAACATTACCAGTGATGACCTGACCTACCGGAGCATAACAACATTACCAGTGATGACATGACCTACCGGAGCATAACAACATTACCAGTGATGACCTGACCTACCGGAGCATAACAACATTACCAGTGATGACACCTACCGGAGCATAACAACATTACCAGTGATGACATGACCTACCGGAGCATAACAACATTACCAGTGATGACATGACCTACCGGAGCATAACAACATTTGGATGTTTTACACTCACATTCCGTAGTAGCGTTACTTTCTATGTCAATGTCGGAAACTATTTTGTTGTAGTTGAGCATACTATTATAATTTGTTTCTATACTTGTAACACATTATAGGACTTTAGGAATTTTGAAATGTTTAGGAATATAATCAACAACACGATTATCTAAAAAAAAAATACTATGTATTTCAATAAAATCAATACCCTTATTAAAAGGGACACTGTCCGTAAGTAAGCTGATATTGAGCATAATCAAATAACTGTATGACTTTTATTCAGTGAAATGTATACATGGAAATTTGAGCATAGACCCAAATAAGTATGTAGTAATACATTCGTGAGTTTGAAAAAAAAAAGTTTTAATTATTATTTGTAACTAATGTGGGACCCACTTTATTTACTTTTTATGCTGATCACGAGACTTCCATTAGCGCATTAGGTTTTCTACATAGTATGTATTGCGTAATATGTATGGCCCGCATAGCTCTACAAATAAAGTTCCAGTTCGTTTAATTTTCTCGATAGCCGCCATTGTTCGTCATTGTTCACCAGGAATCGAACCCATGACCTGTAGATAGAGAGGCAAGTGTGCTTTGTCTCCGCATTGTGTGAGGATATGGTGGCTGCCCTCTAACTAGGACACTGTGTTTTTTCCGGTTTTCATCCACATAAATAATCAGTGCGGTTATTTGGTTTTTATTTGTATATAATAAACTGTGTAGCTTATGTGATCAATATAAAATCAATAAAGTTTATATTAAATTTAAAGAAATAAAATATTTCCAGCGGGTTTATATTGTCCCAGATCAATACCTGGTGGGCGGGACTTGTTCATCGATATCAAGGGCCTGCGGTTTCGATGTGTTTCAAGTCCCAAACACCCGGTTTTGATTTCACACAATATAAAACGCTGGAAATATTTATTTCTTATCTAACATGGAGTTTTATGTAACTCATTTTGTCGAGACATTGCACAAAATACAAACAAATTCTCACAACTTACATTTTATGCCTCTCAACATCAAACGAGAAGAATATACAGCTTCATCCTATTTAAATGTGTTATTGGAACGTAGCGTCGCTTAAAATAACGCATTCCATTGCAGTGTTTTGCATGTGACGGTTAAAATGAAGACACAATGCCATTATGGGTAACGTGTTTTCTGGCTTTTAAAATTACGTCAACGGTTGACGTACATGACGTCAGAGGTTCATGTAGCTTTTTTCAGACCACCCCAATAACCAATCAACATTGAGTATTTTAATAAACCATGTTAGATAAAATTATAACATCCATTTATTTAAGAAATAAATGATTTCCAGCAGGTTTCTATTGTCCCAGTTCAGTACCTGGTGGGCGGGACTTGAAGTTCATCGATACCAAGGGGCCCGTCCCATCCCCCACCCATCCCCTCACCCCATCACCACCACCCTATTTTTTTTTTTACATATCTCTATGTTTTCTTTTATAAATTTGTTTCGCCCCCAACCACCCATCCTCCCCACTACCCGATTTTTTTTTTTTTACATAATTATGTTTTCTTTTATCAAATCTATATTTATCAATGACCACGAGGGCAATGTAATGGATGAAAAATAATAATTATATTACAATTGATGCTTCTTGAGCCTTTGAAATTATGAAATAAAATGAAAAAAAGGTTGTTTTGCAACAAAAATTGATCATTTGAATATATTTTTATCATATATTAAATTGCATATACAGCTATTATAAGACAATGGCCCATTTAGCAGTAAAATCTTTCCTGAGGCCCTCTTCTTCTTTAAGGCCGTTTCCCTCTTTTGGTCTTGCTACAATAATGAGACTCTTATAAAATATTTTAACATATATTGTAAGGCACTGGCCCAGTTAGTAAAATTATCTTCCCTGAGGCCCTCTTTTCATCTTTAAGGCCCTCTTATATCATCCTCTTTTGGTCTTAAAATAAAAAAACATGTTATTTTGCTACAATATTAAATAAATAGGTATTTTTTTAAATATATTTTAAGCTGTTATAAGACAGTGGCCCAGTTAGGTGGTTTGTTAATAACAAAAATCTTCCATAAGGCCCTCTTTTCTATTTTAAGGCCTCCTTTTGTCCATATTCTTCTCTTTTTTCCTATGAACTTTGCCATTTAAATCTTGGTAGCCAAACAGAGACTCACGAGTGGTGCTTTTAGCGCAGTCGGTAGAGCACGAGACTCTTAATCTCGGGGTCGTGGGTTCGAGCCCCACGTTGGGCGATTACTTTTATTTCTGACACTTTCAGGATATCTTTCGCCTTCTTACTCGTCTTCTCTCACCTCGTGAGAAAACTAAATTGGATTGTGTTCGACTGGAAAGGAATTTAACACATAAACATGAGTTAAAGAAATAGTCGTTGTTTATTTGCTTGAGTGAACTTCATGTGTGTACTTGTAACATTCTATCACGCTGAAGTGTTCTGAGAACATGCATCAGTTTTCATTTTAATTCTAGATATGGTAAAAGTAGGTTCCGGTGCCGGGAATTGACCCTGGGTGAATACCAGGAAGCCCAACTACTAGACCACAACGGAGAGCTGGAACTGGCTATAGCAGTTACAGTGTAAGTCGGTACCTGTAATGGCGATACTAATTATGTCTTTACATGCATACCATGTACAGAACATTTACAAGTTCTATAGGAAACACTGACAGCTCAGTTGAGAGAATTGCAGATTGTAATGGTATTAAATGGGAGTTTGCGTCCCGTTAACACATCATATTAGCATACCATACTGGGACAGCAACCTCAGGGGGAGATGAGATGAGGGAGATGACACAACATATACGCCTCTCTGCTGGGAGCGAACCCACGCGGGCAGAGTTCTAAAACTCTTAAGGTCTCACTACACAGTTAGCTCCCTTGCTGACTGTAGGATGATTCTTACACCATAAAAAGTAGGGGTGTGTTCTTCGGTTTGAGATATTTTAATAAATGCCCATGGATATTTTCTTTTCTTGTTGCAGGTGAGAAAACAATAGTGTGAGATTGGATGAACAGCGATTAGACGACAATGACAGCAAAATGTGACACATTTGTGGTTGCTCAAAATGCGTATGAATTTAGGTGCAAACTGTTTAGTAAAAAGCGAAAAGACTCCCTTGCCTGACACCACTCGCATAAAAAAAAAGTGGGCTATGTACCAGATTTTGAGGATTTTTATGACCAGCAGTAACTGTATTTTCTCAAAAAAACACGTTTAGACTGTAAATGCTTGATTCAGAATGGAAAATTGGACTTTACTGCCTATGGCCAACACAGTAAAATCGAAGTGTGGTGTGAGACCTTGAATCACTGAGCTGCCGAGGCTTATGCGGTATAAGTTGAAGAAAAATTGGACAGATGAAGAAAAACTGGACATATTTAAATGCAGGCATAGTCCGGTCAGCGCACATCAGATAGCCATAGCTAGCTGACGTGTATAGATTACAAATTAACCCATAATCACATTTAATTTGCGAGTGCAAGAAAGAAACACACAACTGCGTCCGAATCGTTTTTGATTCTCACTCGGTTTATGGCATCATACATGCAACATAGAAATAATTGCAGTCCATTATTTAAATCAACTGGAAACTCGACACTAGTCGTTCATTTGTAGTTTCGTCTTCAAATATATGCTGGTATCCGCACGATATCTGTACAGTTAAAAGATGAGAACCAGACCCATTATTACCGTGATATTTACGATAAACCTGCGATTGCGTGTATTTATTTATAAGTGTCATCGTCTCCTTATGATTTGATTTGTTTTTATTCATTGATATATGTTTTCAGGCTAGTGCCAACTGAGATGGTTAGCTGCAACGAAATATAGCTTAAATAATGCACCAGGAATGTACACGATTGTCTCTATCAAATATAACTGATTAAAGAGAAAGAAAATCATTTTAACTGCTATATGCAAATGTTTAATCGCATGTAGACGTTGCATAACCGTTATGTTAACTTATATAGCTAGCTGAGCACAAACATATATTGGAGGTCCGGAGGTTGTGGCTTATCCAATTCAATTATTCGCCACTCCGCATTTGACCTTCTTTTTTGCCGTTGTTGTTCTTATTTTTTGTTGTAGGTTTTGTACATTTTGGTCGCCTTGCGTTTTTGCTTTTTTGACAATGAACATGTTAACGAAGTCAAATATCAATTTATTTCTTATATATACCGGCACACTTTGCTTCGTGTCGCCAAAAGAGGACTAGTCCTGATACATACCTTTTTTCGGTATCACACTTTAAAGGGACACACGGAAATCTTATTGTTTCTATTTATTTAATATATTTTAGCAGGTTTCAAGACAAAATGATAATGGATTTATAAATCGAGATGCTAATTTAATGCTTAGTACAACTTCAAAATTGCCATGTGTCTCTTTAAGCGATCACCACATTTGAAAAGGACAGCACACTGTACGCGCATGATATGATATAATAACATCACAGCCAGCCCGGCTAGCTCAGTCGGTAGAGCAGGTGAATCTTAATCTCGGGATCGTGGTTTCGAGCCCCACGTTGGGCGATTACTTTTATGTCTGACACTTTCAGGATATCTTTCGCCTTCATACTCGTCTTCTCTCTCCTTGTGAGAAAACTAAATTGGATTGTGTTTGACTTGAAAGGAATTTAACACATAAATATCAGTTAAAGAAATAGTCGTTGTTTATTGGCTTGAGTGAGCTTCATGTGTGTACTTGTAACATTCTATCACGCTGAAGTGTTCTGAGCACAGGCATCAGTTTTCATTTTAATTCTAGATATGGTAAAAGTAGGTTCCGGTGCCGGGAATTGACCCTGGGTGAATACCAGGAAGCCCAACTGCTAGACCACACCGGAGAGCTGGAACTGGCTATAGCAGTTACAGTGTAAGTCGGTACCTGTAATGGCGATACTAATTATGTCTTTACATGCATACCATGTACAGAACATTTACAAGTTCTATAGGAAACACTGACAGCTCAGTTGAGAGAATTGCAGATTGTAATGGTATTAAATGGGAGTTTGCGTCCCGTTAACACATCATATTAGCATATCATACTGGGACAGCAACCTCAGGGGGAGATGAGATGAGGGAGATGACACAACATACACGCCTCTCTGCTGGGAGCGAACCCACGCGGGCAGAGTTCTAAAACTCTTAAGGTCTCACTACACAGTTAGCTCCCTTGCTGACTGTAGGATGATTCTTACACCATAAAAAGTAGGGGTGTGTTCTTCGGTTTGAGATATTTTAATAAATGCCCATGGATATTTTCTTTTCTTGTTGCAGGTGAGAAAACAATAGTGTGAGATTGGATGAACAGCGATTAGACGACAATGACAGCAAAATGTGACACATTTGTGGTTGCTCAAAATGCGTATGAATTTAGGTGCAAACTGTTTAGTAAAAAGCGAAAAGACTCCCTTGCCTGACACCACTCGCATTAAAAAAAAAGTGGGCTATGTACCAGATTTTGAGGATTTTTATGACCAGCAGTAACTGTATTTTCTCAAAAAAACACGTTTAGACTGTAAATGCTTGATTCAGAATGGATAATTGGACTTTACTGCCTATGGCCAACACAGTAAAATCGAAGTGTGGTGTGAGACCTTGAATCACTGAGCTGCCGAGGCTTATCCGGTATAAGTTGAAGAAAAATTGGACAGATGAAGAAAAACTGGACATATTTAAATGCAGGCATAGTCCGGTCAGCGCACATCAGATAGCCATAGCTAGCTCATAGCACCCTGACGTGTATAGATTACAAATTAACCCATAATCACATTTAATTTGCGAGTGCAAGAAAGAAACACACAACTGCGTCCGAATCGTTTTTGATTCTCACTCGGTTTATGGCATCATACATGCAACATAGAAATAATTGCAGTCCATTATTTAAATCAACTGGAAACTCGACACTAGTCGTTCATTTGTAGTTTCGTCTTCAAATATATGCTGGTATCCGCACGATATCTGTACAGTTAAAAGATGAGAACCAGACCCATTATTACCGTGATATTTACGATAAACCTGCGATTGCGTGTATTTATTTATAAGTGTCATCGTCTCCTTATGATTTGATTTGTTTTTATTCATTGATATATGTTTTCAGGCTTGTGCCAACTGAGATGGTTAGCTGCAACGAAATATAGCTTAAATAATGCACCAGGAATGTACACGATTGTCTCTATCAAATATAACTGATTAAAGAGAAAGAAAATCATTTTAACTGCTATATGCAAATGTTTAATCGCATGTAGACGTTGCATAACCGTTATGTTAACTTATATAGCCAGCTGAGCACAAACATATATTGGAGGTCCGGAGGTTGTGGCTTATCCAATTCAATTATTCGCCACTCCGCATTTGACCTTCTTTTTTGCCGTTGTTGTTCTTATTTTTTGTTGTAGGTTTTGTACATTTTGGTCGCCTTGCGTTTTTGCTTTTTTGACAATGAACATGTTAACGAAGTCAAATATCAATTTATTTCTTATATATACCGGCACACTTTGCTTCGTGTCGCCAAAAGAGGACTAGTCCTGATACATACCTTTTTTCGGTATCACACTTTAAAGGGACACACGGAAATCTTATTGTTTCTATTTATTTAATATATTTTAGCAGGTTTCAAGACAAAATGGTAATGGATTTATAAATCGAGATGCTAATTTAATGCTTAGTACAACTTCAAAATTGCCATGTGTCTCTTTAAGCGATCACCACATTTGAAAAGGACAGCACACTGTACGCGCATGATATGATATAATAACATCACAGCCAGCCCGGCTAGCTCAGTCGGTAGAGCAGGTGAATCTTAATCTCGGGATCGTGGTTTCGAGCCCCACGTTGGGCGATTACTTTTATTTCTGACACTTTCAGGATATCTTTCGCCTTCATACTCGTCTTCTCTCTCCTTGTGAAAAAACTAAATTGGATTGTGTTTGACTTGAAAGGAATTTAACACATAAATATCAGTTAAAGAAATAGTCGTTGTTTATTGGCTTGAGTGAGCTTCATGTGTGTACTTGTAACATTCTATCACGCTGAAGTGTTCTGAGCACATGCATCAGTTTTCATTTTAATTCTAGATATGGTAAAAGTAGGTTCCGGTGCCGGGAATTGACCCTGGGTGAATACCAGGAAGCCCAACTACTAGACCACACCGGAGAGCTGGAACTGGCTATAGCAGTTACAGTGTAAGTCGGTACCTGTAATGGCGATACTAATTATGTCTTTACATGCATACCATGTACAGAACATTTACAAGTTCTATAGGAAACACTGACAGCTCAGTTGAGAGAATTGCAGATTGTAATGGTATTAAATGGGAGTTTGCGTCCCGTTAACACATCATATTAGCATATCATACTGGGACAGCAACCTCAGGGGGAGATGAGATGAGGGAGATGACACAACATACACGCCTCTCTGCTGGGAGCGAACCCACGCGGGCAGAGTTCTAAAACTCTTAAGGTCTCACTACACAGTTAGCTCCCTTGCTGACTGTAGGATGATTCTTACACCATAAAAAGTAGGGGTGTGTTCTTCGGTTTGAGATATTTTAATAAATGCCCATGGATATTTTCTTTTCTTGTTGCAGGTGAGAAAACAATAGTGTGAGATTGGATGAACAGCGATTAGACGACAATGACAGCAAAATGTGACACATTTGTGGTTGCTCAAAATGCGTATGAATTTAGGTGCAAACTGTTTAGTAAAAAGCGAAAAGACTCCCTTGCCTGACACCACTCGCATTAAACAAAAAGTGGGCTATGTACCAGATTTTGAGGATTTTTATGACCAGCAGTAACTGTATTTTCTCCAAAAAACACGTTTAGACTGTAAATGCTTGATTCAGAATGGAAAATTGGACTTTACTGCCTATGGCCAACGCAGTAAAATCGAAGTGTGGTGTGAGACCTTGAATCACTGAGCTGCCGAGGCTTATGCGGTATAAGTTGAAGAAAAATTGGACAGGTGAAGAAAAACTGGACATATTTAAATGCAGGCATAGTCCGGTCAGCGCACATCAGATAGCCATAGCTAGCTCATAGCACCCTGACGTGTATAGATTACAAATTAACCCATAATCACATTTAATTTGCGAGTGCAAGAAAGAAACACACAGCTGCGTCCGAATCGTTTTTGATTCTCACTCGGTTTATGGCATCATACATGCAACATAGAAATAATTGCAGTCCATTATTTAAATCAACTGGAAACTCGACACTAGTCGTTCATTTGTAGTTTCGTCTTCAAATATATGCTGGTATCCGCACGATATCTGTACAGTTAAAAGATGAGAACCAGACCCATTATTACCGTGATATTTACGATAAACCTGCGATTGCGTGTATTTATTTATAAGTGTCATCGTCTCCTTATGATTTGATTTGTTTTTATTCATTGATGTATGTTTTCAGGCTAGTGCCAACTGAGATGGTTAGCTGCAACGAAATATAGCTTAAATAATGCACCAGGAATGTACACGATTGTCTCTATCAAATATAACTGATTAAAGAGAAAGAAAATCGTTTTAACTGCTATATGCAAATGTTTAATCGCATGTAGACGTTGCATAACCGTTATGTTAACTTATATAGCTAGCTGAGCACAAACATATATTGGAGGTCCGGAGGTTGTGGCTTATCCAATTCAATTATTCGCCACTCCGCATTTGACCTTCTTTTTTGCCGTTGTTGTTCTTATTTTTTGTTGTAGGTTTTGTACATTTTGGTCACCTTGCGTTTTTGCTTTTTTGACAATGAACATGTTAACGAAGTCAAATATCAATTTATTTCTTATATATACCGGCACACTTTGCTTCGTGTCCCCAAAAGAGGACTAGTCCTGATACATACCTTTTTTCGGTATCACACTTTAAAGGGACACACGGAAATCTTATTGTTTCTATTTATTTAATATATTTTAGCAGGTTTCAAGACAAAATGATAATGGATTTATAAATCGAGATGCTAATTTAATGCTTAGTACAACTTCAAAATTGCCATGTGTCTCTTTAAGCGATCACCACATTTGAAAAGGACAGCACACTGTACGCGCATGATATGATATAATAACATCACAGCCAGCCCGGCTAGCTCAGTCGGTAGAGCAGGTGAATCTTAATCTCGGGATCGTGGTTTCGAGCCCCACGTTGGGCGATTACTTTTATTTCTGACACTTTCAGGATATCTTTCGCCTTCATACTCGTCTTCTCTCTCCTTGTGAGAAAACTAAATTGGATTGTGTTTGACTTGAAAGGAATTTAACACATAAATATCAGTTAAAGAAATAGTCGTTGTTTATTGGCTTGAGTGAGCTTCATGTGTGTACTTGTAACATTCTATCACGCTGAAGTGTTCTGAGCACATGCATCAGTTTTCATTTTAATTCTAGATATGGTAAAAGTAGGTTCCGGTGCCGGGAATTGACCCTGGGTGAATACCAGGAAGCCCAACTACTAGACCACACCGGAGAGCTGGAACTGGCTATAGCAGTTACAGTGTAAGTCGGTACCTGTAATGGCGATACTAATTATGTCTTTACATGCATACCATGTACAGAACATTTACAAGTTCTATAGGAAACACTGACAGCTCAGTTGAGAGAATTGCAGATTGTAATGGTATTAAATGGGAGTTTGCGTCCCGTTAACACATCATATTAGCATATCATACTGGGACAGCAACCTCAGGGGGAGATGAGATGAGGGAGATGACACAACATACACGCCTCTCTGCTGGGAGCGAACCCACGCGGGCAGAGTTCTAAAACTCTTAAGGTCTCACTACACAGTTAGCTCCCTTGCTGACTGTAGGATGATTCTTACACCATAAAAAGTAGGGGTGTGTTCTTCGGTTTGAGATATTTTAATAAATGCCCATGGATATTTTCTTTTCTTGTTGCAGGTGAGAAAACAATAGTGTGAGATTGGATGAACAGCGATTAGACGACAATGACAGCAAAATGTGACACATTTGTGGTTGCTCAAAATGCGTATGAATTTAGGTGCAAACTGTTTAGTAAAAAGCGAAAAGACTCCCTTGCCTGACACCACTCGCATTAAACAAAAAGTGGGCTATGTACCAGATTTTGAGGATTTTTATGACCAGCAGTAACTGTATTTTCTCAAAAAAACACGTTTAGACTGTAAATGCTTGATTCAGAATGGAAAATTGGACTTTACTGCCTATGGCCAACGCAGTAAAATCGAAGTGTGGTGTGAGACCTTGAATCACTGAGCTGCCGAGGCTTATGCGGTATAAGTTGAAGTAAAATTGGACAGATGAAGAAAAACTGGACATATTTAAATGCAGGCATAGTCCGGTCAGCGCACATCAGATAGCCATAGCTAGCTCATAGCACCCTGACGTGTATAGATTACAAATTAACCCATAATCACATTTAATTTGCGAGTGCAAGAAAGAAACACACAACTGCGTCCGAATCGTTTTTGATTCTCACTCGGTTTATGGCATCATACATGCAACATAGAAATAATTGCAGTCCATTATTTAAATCAACTGGAAACTCGACAATAGTCGTTTATTTGTAGTTTCGTCTTCAAATATATGCTGGTATCCGCACGATATCTGTACAGTTAAAAGATGAGAACCAGACCCATTATTACCGTGATATTTACGATAAACCTGCGATTGCGTGTATTTATTTATAAGTGTCATCGTCTCCTTATGATTTGATTTGTTTTTATTCATTGATATATGTTTTCAGGCTAGTGCCAACTGAGATGGTTAGCTGCAACGAAATATAGCTTAAATAATGCACCAGGAATGTACACGATTGTCTCTATCAAATATAACTGATTAAAGAGAAAGAAAATCATTTTAACTGCTATATGCAAATGTTTAATCGCATGTAGACGTTGCATAACCGTTATGTTAACTTATATAGCTAGCTGAGCACAAACATATATTGGAGGTCCGGAGGTTGTGGCTTATCCAATTCAATTATTCGCCACTCCGCATTTGACCTTCTTTTTTTGCCGTTGTTGTTCTTATTTTTTGTTGTAGGTTTTGTACATTTTGGTCGCCTTGCGTTTTTGCTTTTTTGACAATGAACATGTTAACGAAGTCAAATATCAATTTATTTCTTATATATACCGGCACACTTTGCTTCGTGTCGCCAAAAGAGGACTAGTCCTGATAAATACCTATTTTCGGTATCACACTTTAAAGGGACACACGGAAATCTTATTGTTTCTATTTATTTAATATATTTTAGCAGGTTTCAAGACAAAATGATAATGGATTTATAAATCGAGATGCTAATTTAATGCTTAGTACAACTTCAAAATTGCCATGTGTCTCTTTAAGCGATCACCACATTTGAAAAGGACAGCACACTGTACGCGCATGATATGATATAATAACATCACAGCCAGCCCGGCTAGCTCAGTCGGTAGAGCAGGTGAATCTTAATCTCGGGATCGTGGTTTCGAGCCCCACGTTGGGCGATTACTTTTATTTCTGACACTTTCAGGATATCTTTCGCCTTCATACTCGTCTTCTCTCTCCTTGTGAGAAAACTAAATTGGATTGTGTTTGACTTGAAAGGAATTTAACACATAAATATCAGTTAAAGAAATAGTCGTTGTGTATTGGCTTGAGTGAGCTTCATGTGTGTACTTGTAACATTCTATCACGCTGAAGTGTTCTGAGCACATGCATCAGTTTTCATTTTAATTCTAGATATGGTAAAAGTAGGTTCCGGTGCCGGGAATTGACCCTGGGTGAATACCAGGAAGCCCAACTACTAGACCACACCGGAGAGCTGGAACTGGCTATAGCAGTTACAGTGTAAGTCGGTACCTGTAATGGCGATACTAATTATGTCTTTACATGCATACCATGTACAGAACATTTACAAGTTCTATAGGAAACACTGACAGCTCAGTTGAGAGAATTGCAGATTGTAATGGTATTAAATGGGAGTTTGCGTCCCGTTAACACATCATATTAGCATATCATACTGGGACAGCAACCTCAGGGGGAGATGAGATGAGGGAGATGACACAACATACACGTCTCTCTGCTGGGAGCGAACCCACGCGGGCAGAGTTCTAAAACTCTTAAGGTCTCAATACACAGTTAGCTCCCTTGCTGACTGTAGGATGATTCTTACACCATAAAAAGTAGGGGTGTGTTCTTCGGTTTGAGATATTTTAATAAATGCCCATGGATATTTTCTTTTCTTGTTGCAGGTGAGAAAACAATAGTGTGAGATTGGATGAACAGCGATTAGACGACAATGACAGCAAAATGTGACACATTTGTGGTTGCTCAAAATGCGTATGAATTTAGGTGCAAACTGTTTAGTAAAAAGCGAAAAGACTCCCTTGCCTGACACCACTCGCATTAAACAAAAAGTGGGCTATGTACCAGATTTTGAGGATTTTTATGACCAGCAGTAACTGTATTTTCTCAAAAAAACACGTTTAGACTGTAAATGCTTGATTCAGAATGGAAAATTGGACTTTACTGCCTATGGCCAACGCAGTAAAATCGAAGTGTGGTGTGAGACCTTGAATCACTGAGCTGCCGAGGCTTATGCGGTATAAGTTGAAGTAAAATTGGACAGATGAAGAAAAACTGGACATATTTAAATGCAGGCATAGTCCGGTCAGCGCACATCAGATAGCCATAGCTAGCTCATAGCACCCTGACGTGTATAGATTACAAATTAACCCATAATCACATTTAATTTGCGAGTGCAAGAAAGAAACACACAACTGCGTCCGAATCGTTTTTGATTCTCACTCGGTTTATGGCATCATACATGCAACATAGAAATAATTGCAGTCCATTATTTAAATCAACTGGAAACTCGACAATAGTCGTTTATTTGTAGTTTCGTCTTCAAATATATGCTGGTATCCGCACGATATCTGTACAGTTAAAAGATGAGAACCAGACCCATTATTACCGTGATATTTACGATAAACCTGCGATTGCGTGTATTTATTTATAAGTGTCATCGTCTCCTTATGATTTGATTTGTTTTTATTCATTGATATATGTTTTCAGGCTAGTGCCAACTGAGATGGTTAGCTGCAACGAAATATAGCTTAAATAATGCACCAGGAATGTACACGATTGTCTCTATCAAATATAACTGATTAAAGAGAAAGAAAATCATTTTAACTGCTATATGCAAATGTTTAATCGCATGTAGACGTTGCATAACCGTTATGTTAACTTATATAGCTAGCTGAGCACAAACATATATTGGAGGTCCGGAGGTTGTGGCTTATCCAATTCAATTATTCGCCACTCCGCATTTGACCTTCTTTTTTGCCGTTGTTGTTCTTATTTTTTGTTGTAGGTTTTGTACATTTTGGTCGCCTTGCGTTTTTGCTTTTTTGACAATGAACATGTTAACGAAGTCAAATATCAATTTATTTCTTATATATACCGGCACACTTTGCTTCGTGTCGCCAAAAGAGGACTAGTCCTGATAAATACCTATTTTCGGTATCACACTTTAAAGGGACACACGGAAATCTTATTGTTTCTATTTATTTAATATATTTTAGCAGGTTTCAAGACAAAATGATAATGGATTTATAAATCGAGATGCTAATTTAATGCTTAGTACAACTTCAAAATTGCCATGTGTCTCTTTAAGCGATCACCACATTTGAAAAGGACAGCACACTGTACGCGCATGATATGATATAATAACATCACAGCCAGCCCGGCTAGCTCAGTCGGTAGAGCAGGTGAATCTTAATCTCGGGATCGTGGTTTCGAGCCCCACGTTGGGCGATTACTTTTATTTCTGACACTTTCAGGATATCTTTCGCCTTCATACTCGTCTTCTCTCTCCTTGTGAGAAAACTAAATTGGATTGTGTTTGACTTGAAAGGAATTTAACACGTAAATATCAGTTAAAGAAATAGTCGTTGTTTATTGGCTTGAGTGAGCTTCATGTGTGTACTTGTAACATTCTATCACGCTGAAGTGTTCTGAGCACATGCATCAGTTTTCATTTTAATTCTAGATATGGTAAAAGTAGGTTCCGGTGCCGGGAATTGACCCTGGGTGAATACCAGGAAGCCCAACTACTAGACCACACCGGAGAGCTGGAACTGGCTATAGCAGTTACAGTGTAAGTCGGTACCTGTAATGGCGATACTAATTATGTCTTTACATGCATACCATGTACAGAACATTTACAAGTTCTATAGGAAACACTGACAGCTCAGTTGAGAGAATTGCAGATTGTAATGGTATTAAATGGGAGTTTGCGTCCCGTTAACACATCATATTAGCATATCATACTGGGACAGCAACCTCAGGGGGAGATGAGATGAGGGAGATGACACAACATACACGCCTCTCTGCTGGGAGCGAACCCACGCGGGCAGAGTTCTAAAACTCTTAAGGTCTCAATACACAGTTAGCTCCCTTGCTGACTGTAGGATGATTCTTACACCATAAAAAGTAGGGGTGTGTTCTTCGGTTTGAGATATTTTAATAAATGCCCATGGATATTTTCTTTTCTTGTTGCAGGTGAGAAAACAATAGTGTGAGATTGGATGAACAGCGATTAGACGACAATGACAGCAAAATGTGACACATTTGTGGTTGCTCAAAATGCGTATGAATTTAGGTGCAAACTGTTTAGTAAAAAGCGAAAAGACTCCCTTGCCTGACACCACTCGCATTAAACAAAAAGTGGGCTATGTACCAGATTTTGAGGATTTTTATGACCAGCAGTAACTGTATTTTCTCAAAAAAACACGTTTAGACTGTAAATGCTTGATTCAGAATGGAAAATTGGACTTTACTGCCTATGGCCAACACAGTAAAATCGAAGTGTGGTGTGAGACCTTGAATCACTGAGCTGCCGAGGCTTATGCGGTATAAGTTGAAGAAAAATTGGACAGATGAAGAAAAACTGGACATATTTAAATGCAGGCATAGTCCGGTCAGCGCACATCAGATAGCCATAGCTAGCTCATAGCACCCTGACGTGTATAGATTACAAATTAACCAATAATCACATTTAATTTGCGAGTGCAAGAAAGAAACACACAACTGCGTCCGAATCGTTTTTGATTCTCACTCGGTTTATGGCATCATACATGCAACATAGAAATAATTGCAGTCCATTATTTAAATCAACTGGAAACTCGACACTAGTCGTTCATTTGTAGTTTCGTCTTCAAATATATGCTGGTATCCGCACGATATCTGTACAGTTAAAAGATGAGAACCAGACCCATTATTACCGTGATATTTACGATAAACCTGCGATTGCGTGTATTTATTTATAAGTGTCATCGTCTCCTTATGATTTGATTTGTTTTTATTCATTGATATATGTTTTTAGGCTAGTGCCAACTGAGATGGTTAGCTGCAACGAAATATAGCTTAAATAATGCACCAGGAATGTACACGATTGTCTCTATCAAATATAACTGATTAAAGAGAAAGAAAATCATTTTAACTGCTATATGCAAATGTTTAATCGCATGTAGACGTTGCATAACCGTTATGTTAACTTATATAGCTAGCTGAGCACAAACATATATTGGAGGTCCGGAGGTTGTGGCTTATCCAATTCAATTATTCGCCACTCCGCATTTGACCTTCTTGTTTGCCGTTGTTGTTCTTATTTTTTGTTGTAGGTTTTGTACATTTTGGTCGCCTTGCGTTTTTGCTTTTTTGACACTGAACATGTTAACGAAGTCAAATATCAATTTATTTCTTATATATACCGGCACACTTTGCTTCGTGTCGCCAAAAGAGGACTAGTCCTGATACATACCTTTTTTCGGTATCACACTTTAAAGGGACACACGGAAATCTTATTGTTTCTATTTATTTAATATATTTTAGCAGGTTTCAAGACAAAATGATAATGGATTTATAAATCGAGATGCTAATTTAATGCTTAGTACAACTTCAAAATTGCCATGTGTCTCTTTAAGCGATCACCACATTTGAAAAGGACAGCACACTGTACGCGCATGATATGATATAATAACATCACAGCCAGCCCGGCTAGCTCAGTCGGTAGAGCAGGTGAATCTTAATCTCGGGATCGTGGTTTCGAGCCCCACGTTGGGCGATTACTTTTATTTCTGACACTTTCAGGATATCTTTCGCCTTCATACTCGTCTTCTCTCTCCTTGTGAGAAAACTAAATTGGATTGTGTTTGACTTGAAAGGAATTTATCACATAAATATCAGTTAAAGAAATAGTCGTTGTTTATTGGCTTGAGTGAGCTTCATGTGTGTACTTGTAACATTCTATCACGCTGAAGTGTTCTGAGCACATGCATCAGTTTTCATTTTAATTCTAGATATGGTAAAAGTAGGTTCCGGTGCCGGGAATTGACCCTGGGTGAATACCAGGAAGCCCAACTACTAGACCACACCGGAGAGCTGGAACTGGCTATAGCAGTTACAGTGTAAGTCGGTACCTGTAATGGCGATACTAATTATGTCTTTACATGCATACCATGTACAGAACATTTACAAGTTCTATAGGAAACACTGACAGCTCAGTTGAGAGAATTGCAGATTGTAATGGTATTAAATGGGAGTTTGCGTCCCGTTAACACATCATATTAGCATATCATACTGGGACAGCAACCTCAGGGGGAGATGAGATGAGGGAGATGACACAACATACACGCCTCTCTGCTGGGAGCGAACCCACGCGGGCAGAGTTCTAAAACTCTTAAGGTCTCAATACACAGTTAGCTCCCTTGCTGACTGTAGGATGATTCTTACACCATAAAAAGTAGGGGTGTGTTCTTCGGTTTGAGATATTTTAATAAATGCCCATGGATATTTTCTTTTCTTGTTGCAGGTGAGAAAACAATAGTGCGAGATTGGATGAACAGCGATTAGACGACAATGACAGCAAAATGTGACACATTTGTGGTTGCTCAAAATGCGTATGAATTTAGGTGCAAACTGTTTAGTAAAAAGCGAAAAGACTCCCTTGCCTGACACCACTCGCATTAAAAAAAAAGTGGGCTATGTACCAGATTTTGAGGATTTTTATGACCAGCAGTAACTGTATTTTCTCAAAAAAACACGTTTAGACTGTAAATGCTTGATTCAGAATGGAAAATTGGACTTTACTGCCTATGGCCAACACAGTAAAATCGAAGTGTGGTGTGAGACCTTGAATCACTGAGCTGCCGAGGCTTATGCGGTATAAGTTGAAGAAAAATTGGACAGATGAAGAAAAACTGGACATATTTAAATGCAGGCATAGTCCGGTCAGCGCACATCAGATAGCCATAGCTAGCTCATAGCACCCTGACGTGTATAGATTACAAATTAACCCATAATCACATTTAATTTGCGAGTGCAAGAAAGAAACACACAACTGCGTCCGAATCGTTTTTGATTCTCACTCGGTTTATGGCATCATACATGCAACATAGAAATAATTGCAGTCCATTATTTAAATCAACTGGAAACTCGACACTAGTCGTTCATTTGTAGTTTCGTCTTCAAATATATGCTGGTATCCGCACGATATCTGTACAGTTAAAAGATGAGAACCAGACCCATTATTACCGTGATATTTACGATAAACCTGCGATTGCGTGTATTTATTTATAAGTGTCATCGTCTCCTTATGATTTGATTTGTTTTTATTCATTGATATATGTTTTCAGGCTAGTGCCAACTGAGATGGTTAGCTGCAACGAAATATAGCTTAAATAATGCACCAGGAATGTACACGATTGTCTCTATCAAATATAACTGATTAAAGAGAAAGAAAATCATTTTAACTGCTATATGCAAATGTTTAATCGCATGTAGACGTTGCATAACCGTTATGTTAACTTATATAGCTAGCTGAGCACAAACATATATTGGAGGTCCGGAGGTTGTGGCTTATCCAATTCAATTATTCGCCACTCCGCATTTGACCTTCTTTTTTGCCGTTGTTGTTCTTATTTTTTGTTGTAGGTTTTGTACATTTTGGTCGCCTTGCGTTTTTGCTTTTTTGACACTGAACATGTTAACGAAGTCAAATATCAATTTATTTCTTATATATACCGGCACACTTTGCTTCGTGTCGCCAAAAGAGGACTAGTCCTGATACATACCTTTTTTCGGTATCACACTTTAAAGGGACACACGGAAATCTTATTGTTTCTATTTATTTAATATATTTTAGCAGGTTTCAAGACAAAATGATAATGGATTTATAAATCGAGATGCTAATTTAATGCTTAGTACAACTTCAAAATTGCCATGTGTCTCTTTAAGCGATCACCACATTTGAAAAGGACAGCACACTGTACGCGCATGATATGATATAATAACATCACAGCCAGCCCGGCTAGCTCAGTCGGTAGAGCAGGTGAATCTTAATCTCGGGATCGTGGTTTCGAGCCCCACGTTGGGCGATTACTTTTATTTCTGACACTTTCAGGATATCTTTCGCCTTCATACTCGTCTTCTCTCTCCTTGTGAGAAAACTAAATTGGATTGTGTTTGACTTGAAAGGAATTTATCACATAAATATCAGTTAAAGAAATAGTCGTTGTTTATTGGCTTGAGTGAGCTTCATGTGTGTACTTGTAACATTCTATCACGCTGAAGTGTTCTGAGCACATGCATCAGTTTTCATTTTAATTCTAGATATGGTAAAAGTAGGTTCCGGTGCCGGGAATTGACCCTGGGTGAATACCAGGAAGCCCAACTACTAGACCACACCGGAGAGCTGGAACTGGCTATAGCAGTTACAGTGTAAGTCGGTACCTGTAATGGCGATACTAATTATGTCTTTACATGCATACCATGTACAGAACATTTACAAGTTCTATAGGAAACACTGACAGCTCAGTTGAGAGAATTGCAGATTGTAATGGTATTAAATGGGAGTTTGCGTCCCGTTAACACATCATATTAGCATATCATACTGGGACAGCAACCTCAGGGGGAGATGAGATGAGGGAGATGACACAACATACACGCCTCTCTGATGGGAGCGAACCCACGCGGGCAGAGTTCTAAAACTCTTAAGGTCTCAATACACAGTTAGCTCCCTTGCTGACTGTAGGATGATTCTTACACCATAAAAAGTAGGGGTGTGTTCTTCGGTTTGAGATATTTTAATAAATGCCCATGGATATTTTCTTTTCTTGTTGCAGGTGAGAAAACAATAGTGTGAGATTGGATGAACAGCGATTAGACGACAATGACAGCAAAATGTGACACATTTGTGGTTGCTCAAAATGAGTATGAATTTAGGTGCAAACTGTTTAGTAAAAAGCGAAAAGACTCCCTTGCCTGACACCACTCGCATTAAAAAAAAGTGGGCTATGTACCAGATTTTGAGGATTTTTATGACCAGCAGTAACTGTATTTTCTCAAAAAAACACGTTTAGACTGTAAATGCTTGATTCAGAATGGAAAATTGGACTTTACTGCCTATGGCCAACACAGTAAAATCGAAGTGTGGTGTGAGACCTTGAATCACTGAGCTGCCGAGGCTTATGCGGTATAAGTTGAAGAAAAATTGGACAGATGAAGAAAAACTGGACATATTTAAATGCAGGCATAGTCCGGTCAGCGCACATCAGATAGCCATAGCTAGCTCATAGCACCCTGACGTGTATAGATTACAAATTAACCAATAATCACATTTAATTTGCGAGTGCAAGAAAGAAACACACAACTGCGTCCGAATCGTTTTTGATTCTCACTCGGTTTATGGCATCATAC
Organism: Cyrtodaria siliqua; assembly: GCA_037043455.1. Classification (NCBI taxonomy): domain Eukaryota; kingdom Metazoa; phylum Mollusca; class Bivalvia; order Adapedonta; family Hiatellidae; genus Cyrtodaria; species Cyrtodaria siliqua. Next base: position 59,638 of record JAWPHD010003247.1, on the reverse strand, counting down.
ATGCAACATAGAAATAATTGCAGTCCATTATTTAAATCTACTGGAAACTCGACACTAGTCGTTCATTTGTAGTTTCGTCTTCAAATATATGCTGGTATCCGCACGATATCTGTACAGTTAAAAGATGAGAACCAGACCCATTATTACCGTGATATTTACGATAAACCTGCGATTGCGTGTATTTATTTATAAGTGTCATCGTCTCCTTATGATTTGATTTGTTTTTATTCATTGATATATGTTTTCAGGCTAGTGCCAACTGAGATGGTTAGCTGCAACGAAATATAGCTTAAATAATGCACCAGGAATGTACACGATTGTCTCTATCAAATATAACTGATTAAAGAGAAAGAAAATCTTTTTAACTGCTATATGCAAATGTTTAATCGCATGTAGACGTTGCATAACCGTTATGTTAACTTATATAGCTAGCTGAGCACAAACATATATTGGAGGTCCGGAGGTTGTGGCTTATCCAATTCAATTATTCGCCACTCCGCATTTGACCTTCTTTTTTGCCGTTGTTGTTCTTATTTTTTGTTGTAGGTTTTGTACATTTTGGTCGCCTTGCGTTTTTTGCTTTTTTTGACACTGAACATGTTAACGAAGTCAAATATCAATTTATTTCTTATATATACCGGCACACTTTGCTTCGTGTCGCCAAAAGAGGACTAGTCCTGATACATACCTTTTTTCGGTATCACACTTTAAAGGGACACACGGAAATCTTATTGTTTCTATTTATTTAATATATTTTAGCAGGTTTCAAGACAAAATGATAATGGATTTATAAATCGAGATGCTAATTTAATGCTTAGTACAACTTCAAAATTGCCATGTGTCTCTTTAAGCGATCACCACATTTGAAAAGGACAGCACACTGTACGCGCATGATATGATATAATAACATCACAGCCAGCCCGGCTAGCTCAGTCGGTAGAGCAGGTGAATCTTAATCTCGGGATCGTGGTTTCGAGCACCACGTTGGGCGATTACTTTTATTTCTGACACTTTCAGGATATCTTTCGCCTTCATTCTCGTCTTCTCTCTCCTTGTGAGAAAACTAAATTGGATTGTGTTTGACTTGAAAGGAATTTAACACATAAATATCAGTTAAAGAAATAGTCGTTGTTTATTGGCTTGAGTGAGCTTCATGTGTGTACTTGTAACATTCTATCACGCTGAAGTGTTCTGAGCACATGCATCAGTTTTCATTTTAATTCTAGGTATGGTAAAAGTAGGTTCCGGTGCCGGGAATTGACCCTGGGTGAATACCAGGAAGCCCAACTACTAGACCACACCGGAGAGCTGGAACTGGCTATAGCAGTTACAGTGTAAGTCGGTACCTGTAATGGCGATACTAATTATGTCTTTACATGCATACCATGTACAGAACATTTACAAGTTCTATAGGAAACACTGACAGCTCAGTTGAGAGAATTGCAGATTGTAATGGTATTAAATGGGAGTTTGCGTCCCGTTAACACATCATATTAGCATATTATACTGGGACAGCAACCTCAGGGGGAGATGAGATGAGGGAGATGGCACACCATACACGCCTCTCTGCTGGGAGCGAACCCACGCGGGCAGAGTTCTAAAACTCTTAAGGTCTCACTACACAGTTAGCTCCCTTGCTGACTGTAGGATGATTCTTACACCATAAAAAGTAGGGGTGTGTTCTTCGGTTTGAGATATTTTAATAAATGCCCATGGATATTTTCTTTTCTTGTTGCAGGTGAGAAAACAATAGTGTGAGATTGGATGAACAGCGATTAGACGACAATGACAGCAAAATGTGACACATTTGTGGTTGCTCAAAATGCGTATGAATTTAGGTGCAAACTGTTTAGTAAAAAGCGAAAAGACTCCCTTGCCTGACACCACTCGCATTAAAAAAAAAGTGGGCTATGTACCAGATTTTGAGGATTTTTATGACCAGCAGTAACTGTATTTTCTCAAAAAAACACGTTTAGACTGTAAATGCTTGATTCAGAATGGAAAATTGGACTTTACTGCCTATGACCAACACAGTAAAATCGAAGTGTGGTGTGAGACCTTGAATCACTGAGCTGCCGAGGCTTATGCGGTATAAGTTGAAGAAAAATTGGACAGATGAAGAAAAACTGGACATATTTAAATGCAGGCATAGTCCGGTCAGCGCACATCAGATAGCCATAGCTAGCTCATAGCACCCTGACGTGTATAGATTACAAATTAACCCATAATCACATTTAATTTGCGAGTGCAAGAAAGAAACACACAACTGCGTCCGAATCGTTTTTGATTCTCACTCGGTTTATGGCATCATACATGCAACATAGAAATAATTGCAGTCCATTATTTAAATCAACTGGAAACTCGACACTAGTCGTTCATTTGTAGTTTCGTCTTCAAATATATGCTGGTATCCGCACGATATCTGTACAGTTAAAAGATGAGAACCAGACCCATTATTACCGTGATATTTACGATAAACCTGCGATTGCGTGTATTTATTTATAAGTGTCATCGTCTCCTTATGATTTGATTGTTTTTATTCATTGATATATGTTTTCAGGCTAGTGCCAACTGAGATGGTTAGCTGCAACGAAATATAGCTTAAATAATGCACCAGGAATGTACACGATTGTCTCTATCAAATATAACTGATTAAAGACAAAGAAAATCATTTTAACTGCTATATGCAAATGTTTAATCGCATGTAGACGTTGCATAACCGTTATGTTAACTTATATAGCTAGCTGAGCACAAACATATATTGGAGGTCCGGAGGTTGTGGCTTATCCAATTCAATTATTCGCCACTCCGCATTTGACCTTCTTTTTTGCCGTTGTTGTTCTTATTTTTTGTTGTAGGTTTTGTACATTTTGGTCGCCTTGCGTTTTTGCTTTTTTGACACTGAACATGTTAACGAAGTCAAATATCAATTTATTTCTTATATATACCGGCACACTTTGCTTCGTGTCGCCAAAAGAGGGCTAGTCCTGATACATACCTTTTTTCGGTATCACACTTTAAAGGGACACACGGAAATCTTATTGTTTCTATTTATTTAATATATTTAAGCAGGTTTCAAGACAAAATGAAATGGATTAATAAATCGAGATGCTAATTTAATGCTTAGTACAACTTCAAAATTGCCATGTGTCCCTTTAAGCGATCCCCACATTTGAAAAGAGCAGCACACTGTAAGCGCATGATATAATATAATAACATCACAGCCAGCCCGGCTAGCTCTACAAATAAACCAAAAAACTGGGTTTCTTTCTTGGTAATATCCTGGTAGTATCGACCAATTAAACAACGTATCCCTACCAAGATATTACGAAGAATTAGCCAATCGGATCGCGTATCGCTATTTAGATTGGCTGACGTCACAGGCCATTCATTCTTACAGTATCGTCCATTCTGTCCAGTTGTTTACCTTTTTTTTGGATCCAGAATATCGTCTTAAATGTTGGAATTCTGACTTATAGAGTAAAGAATTAAGGTTTTGAGGGAGAAAGATTACCTTCTATTTAGACGTGAAAATAAAGCTCAATTTATATGAAATAATCCAGAAATGGAAAAACATCTTTTCGCGCCTTTCTAGTATCGCTCCAATATTTCTACCGCTTATTTGCACGTTTACTTTAGCAAACATTTAAACATACAGTCGACCAATCTATCCCACTCAATCTGCCTAAGGTTAGGGAAAAGGAACTCAACACCCGAACTCAATAGTTGACCTTGAAAAAAACACAAAAAACGACGTTTACACACTACCCCAACCCAAAAAAATATGCCCATAGTCATACCATGTAAACAATTATGAAATGGGATTTGACACACATATTAGATTAAAGTTTATTTGGGGACTTTACCTCAGATGTAGTTGAGATGAACATTCCCCATGGAGCAATTAATTGAATGGTGTTTAACGTCATCTCCCAGCACATTTTAGGCTTTGTAAATGTATGATGGTTGATTTGATGTTTAGTGGTGGAGGAGACCCCCTCTTGTACACGGCCTAAACCCTAGCAAAGCTGATGGTTCAGACAAGATCAAGCAACTAGTACTTAAAGAGCTGACTTTCCCTACATGTAGCTTAAGGTTGTACCACTGCAACTTAACAAAGCAATTGAACAACATCTTGTACGACCTCTTGCAGCGAGACTCGATTAGCCATGCTTTTAGGAATTTGGCCTTTGACAAAGCCCACCATGAGAAACTGCTATACAAGCGCAACACTTACAGTGTAAAAGGTGAGACCCTAAATTGGATACGGGCATTTCTCAGTGACAGGACGCAGACAGTTGTAGTCTAAGGCGAGAAATTAGACAGTATACCAGTTACATCTGGTGTTCCACAAGGTTCTGTATAATAATTATTGACGATCTGCCTGAAAGTATCACCTCACAAGTAAGGCTGTTTGGTGCCGACACAGCAGTATGCATAACTATAGAAGACGAATAAACTGTCGAAAACATACTCCAGACAGACTTACGTAACCGGTAGGCACACTTCAGAGGTGGGAGACTAAGTGGGACATGGAATTTAATCTAAATGTAAAATCGTTAAAGGGACACATGGCAATCTTGAACGTTTTATCAAGCATTCAAATTAGCGTCTCGATTTATTAATTTGCTATCAATTTGACGTGCATATAAATAAAGGTTTGAGTTTTTATTTTTTCTACTTATACTACCATATGTTTAATTATATTATTGATGCAATATAATCAACAGTTCGTAATATGATAATGCAAAGACAATTTGCTATTTGCTTTATACTATTTTTATAATTAATATTAATTAATATGAACAAATGCAAGCTAATGTAAATTATGTATGTAGAAAAACTAACGGGATGCCTCGAGTTTCTAACAAAAACAGATTTTTGTCATGTGTCCCTTTAAAATAACAAGATCAAAACAGTCACTTCCCGCAAATTACATACTTCACAGACATAAACTTATATAAAAGACAATTGAGAGTGCTCGTTACCTTATTCCTAGAACGTTCACATTAACATGGTACTGATGGTAGGAAGTAAGGCAACCAAATGCTTGACTTTATTAAACGGAACATAAAGGTAATTCTCCCTTTCTTAAGGAATGTGCATTCAGTGCTCTCATCCGCCTGCAACTTTAGTATGCCAGCAGCATGTGTGCCCCACGCCACGTCCAAATATCGACAGACTTGTAAAAGCTAGTCCAACGCCAGGAGCAGCACGATGGATGTTAAACGACTATTCAAACTACTCGCATGTTACTTGTATGTTGGAGAGGCTGGAATGGAGGCTGTTAGAGCAACGTCCAGCAGATGCGAGCCTCTGTATATTATATAAAACAGTGCATGGTATGGTAGCTATTTCTATTCCACAGCACTTCGAACCTAACCATATGGTTTCGAGGTATGCCACTCCATGACTTTTAGACAGATCCATACAGGACTACTATAAGTACTCATTCTTTCCTCTAACTGTTGTCCAGTGGAATTCACTCCCAATAGATTTTGTGCTAAAGAAAGATCTTGATTCGTTCAAGCTAGCTGTCAGCTGCATCCATGACGTCAGACCTTAAGTGCATACGACTGTTTTTAACCCTTCTATTATATATGTCAAACATTTCAACATCAACTGAAAAAGGTTTCTGTAATTTAAAATCAATCATCATGAACATTGATAGCCATATCAGACAATACATAAAGATAAAATACATTTGTTATATTTTTACATTTAACAACATCAATTCTAATACACCCGCACTATATAGCCTAGTTTAAAATAGCTCGTTATATTGAACGATATATCACTGTAATTTGTGCAACGTTAGGAGAATAAGCATTGCGCATTCCGCATTATAACGTATGCAACGTTAGGAGAGCAAGCAAAGCAATGCAAAAGATTTCAGATGTGTGCGTTATTTTCACATTTTAGGGGTTATAGAATAGAAATAGAACATCGTTTACGGTGAATTATCTATAATATATCACGGTTTGTCGTTCAATTGTAAACAATAATTTCACGAGCCCGAAGTGAAATTATTGTTTACAATTGAACTCCAAACCGTAATATATTAAACGATAATTCACAGTAAACGATGTTCTATTTCTTAAATTACGGCACAAGCTATACAGTTTATAACAATCACTCTTGATAGGGCGGATGGCAGTGTTTACAGTCTTTATGTGGGAGTGGATTCTGTGTTGTATTGGTGATAGGGCGGATGGCAGCGTTTACAGTCCGTATGTGGGAGTGGATTCTGTGTTGTATTGGTGATAGGGCGGATGGCAGCGTTTACAGTCTTTATGTGGGAGTGGATTCTGTGTTGTATTGGTGATAGGGCGGATGGCAGTGTTTACAGTCTGTATGTGGGAGTGGATTCTGTGTTGTATTGGTGATAGGGCGGATGGCAGTGTTTACAGTCTGTATGTGGGAGTGGATTCTGTGTTGTATTGGTGATAGGGCGGATGGCAGCGTTTACAGTCTTTATGTGGGAGTGGATTCTGTGTTGTATTGGTGATAGGGCGGATTGCAGTGTTTACAGTCTTTATGTGGGAGTGGATTCTGTGTTGTATTGGTGATAGGGCGGATTGCAGTGTTTTGCAGTCTGTATGTGGGAGTGGATTCTGTGTTGTATTGGTGATAGGGCGGATGGCAGTGTTTACAGTCTGTATGTGGGAGTGGATTCTGTGTTGTATTGGTGATAGGGCGGATTGCAACGTTTACAGTCTGTATGTGGGAGTGGATTATGTGTTGTATTGGTGATAGGGCGGATGGCAGCGTTTACAGTCTGTATGTGGGAGTGGATTCTGTGTTGTATTGGTGATAGGGCGGATGGCAGTGTTTACAGTCTGTATGTGGGAGTGGATTCTGTGTTGTATTGGTGATAGGGCGGATGGCAGTGTTTACAGTCTTTATGTGGGAGTGGATTCTGTGGTGTATTGGTGATAGGGCGGATGGCAGTGTTTACAGTCTTAATGTGGGAGTGGGTTCTGTGTTGTATTGGTGATAGGGTTGATTGAAACGTTTACAGTCTTTATGTGGGAGTGGATTCTGTGTTGTATTGGTGATAGGGCGGATGGCAGCGTTTACAGTCCGTATGTGGGAGTGGATTCTGTGTTGTATTGGTGATAGGGCGGATTGCAACGTTTACAGTCTGTATGTGGGAGTGGATTATGTGTTGTATTGGTGATAGGGCGGATGGCAGTGTTTACAGTCTTTATGTGGGAGCGGATTCTGTGTTGTATTGGTGATAGGGCGGATGGCAGCGTTTGCAGTCTTTATGTGGGAGTGGATTCTGTGTTGTATTGGTGATAGGGCGGATGGCAGCGTTTACAGTCTTTATGTGGGAGTGGATTCTGTGTTGTATTGGTGATAGGGCGGATGGCAGTGTTTACAGTCTTTATGTGGGAGTGGATTCTGTGTTGTATTGGTGATAGGGCGGATGGCAGTGTTTACAGTCCGTATGTGGGAGTGGATTCTGTGTTGTATTGGTGATAGGGCGGATGGCAGCGTTTACAGTCTTTATGTGGGAGTGGATTCTGTGTTGTATTGGTGATAGGGCGGATGGCAGCGTTTACAGTCTTTATATGGGAGTGGATTCTGTGTTGAATTGGTGATAGGGCGGATGGCAGTGTTTACAGTCTGTATGTGGGAGTGGATTCTGTGTTGTATTGGTGATAGGGCGGATGGCAGCGTTTACAGTCTTTATGTGGGAGTGGATTCTGTGTTGTATTGGTGATAGGGCGGATGGCAGCGTTTACAGTCTTTATGTGGGAGCGGATTCTGTGTTGTATTGGTGATAGGGCGGATGGCAGTGTTTACAGTCTTGATGTGGGAGTGGATTCTGTGTTGTATTGGTGATAGGGCGGATGGCAGCGTTTACAGTCTTTATGTGGGAGCGGATTCTGTGTTGTATTGGTGATAGGGCGGATGGCAGTGTTTACAGTCTTAATGTGGGAGTGGGTTCTGTGTTGTATTGGTGATAGGGTTGATTGAAACGTTTACAGTCTTTATGTGGGAGTGGATTCTGTGTTGTATTGGTGATAGGGCGGATGGCAGCGTTTACAGTCTTTATGTGGGAGTGGATTCTGTGTTGTATTGGTGATAGGGCGGATGGCAGCGTTTACAGTCTTTATGTGGGAGTGGATTCTGTGTTGTATTGGTGATAGGGCGGATGGCAGTGTTTACAGTCTTTATGTGGGAGTGGATTCTGTGTTGTATTGGTGATAGGGCGTATGGCAGCGTTTACAGTCTTTATGTGGGAGTGGATTCTGTGTTGTATTGGTGATAGGGCGGATGGCAGCGTTTACAGTCCGTATGTGGGAGTGGATTCTGTGTTGTATTGGTGATAGGGCGGATGGCAGCGTTTACAGTCCGTATGTGGGAGTGAATTCTGTGTTGTATTGGTGATAGGGCGGATGGCAGTGTTTACAGTCTTTATGTGGGAGTGGATTCTGTGTTGTATTGGTGATAGGGCGGATGGCAGCGTTTACAGTCTTTATGTGGGAGTGGATTCTGTGTTGTATTGGTGATAGGGCGGATGGCAGTGTTTACAGTCATTATGTGGGAGTGGATTCTGTGTTGTATTGGTGATAGGGCGGATGGCAGCGTTTACAGTCCGTATGTGGGAGTGGATTCTGTGTTGTATTGGTGATAGGGCGGATGGCAGTGTTTACAGTCATTATGTGGGAGTGGATTCTGTGTTGTATTGGTGATAGGGCGGATGGCAGCGTTTACAGTCCGTATGTGGGAGTGGATTCTGTGTTGTATTGGTGATAGGGCGGATGGCAGTGTTTACAGTCATTATGTGGGAGTGGATTCTGTGTTGTATTGGTGATAGGGCGGATTGCAACGTTTACAGTCTGTATGTGGGAGTGGATTCTGTGTTGTATTGGTGATAGGGCGGATGGCAGTGTTTACAGTCTTGATGTGGGAGCGGATTCTGTGTTGAATTGGTAATAGGGCGGATGGCAGTGTTTACAGTCTGTATGTGGGAGTGGATTCTGTGTTGTATTGGTGATAGGGCGGATGGCAGTGTTTACAGTCTTAATGTGGGAGCGGATTCTGTGTTGAATTGGTTATAGGGCGGATGGCAGTGTTTACAGTCTGTATGTGGGAGTGGATTCAGTGTTGTATTGGTGATAGGGCAGATTGCAGTGTTTACAGTCTGTATGTGGGAGTGGATTCTGTGTTGTATTGGTGATAGGGCGGATGGCAGTGTTTACAGTCATTATGTGGAAGTGGATTCTGTGTTGTATTGGTGATAGGGCGGATGGCAGTGTTTACAGACTGTATGTGGGAGTGGATTCTGTGTTGTATTGGTGATAGGGCGGATGGCAGCGTTTACAGTCCGTATGTGGGAGTGGATTCTGTGTTGTATTGGTGATAGGGCGGATGGCAGTGTTTACAGTCTGTATGTGGGAGTGGATTCTGTGTTGTATTGGTGATAGGGCGGATGGCAGCGTTTACAGTCTGTTTGAGGGAGCGGATTCTGTGTTGTATTGGTGATAGGGCGGATGGCAGTGTTAACAGTCTGTATGTGGGAGTGGATTCTGTGTTGTATTGGTGATAGGGCGGATGGCAGCGTTTACAGTCTTTATGTGGGAGTGGATTCTGTGTTGTATTGGTGATAGGGCGGATGGCAGCGTTTACAGTCTTTATGTGGGAGTGGATTCTGTGTTGTATTGGTGATAGGGCGGATGGCAGCGTTTACAGTCTGTATGTGGGAGTGGATTCTGTGTTGTATTGGTGATAGGGCGGATGGCAGCGTTGACAGTCTTTATGTGGGAGTGGATTCTGTGTTGTATTGGTGATAGGGCGGATGGCAGCGTTTACAGTCTTTATGTGGGAGTGAATTCTGTTGTATTGGTGATAGGGCGGATGGCAGCGTTTACAGTCTTTATGTTGGAGTGGATTCTGTGTTGTATTGGTGATAGGGCGGATGGCAGCGTTTACAGTCTTTATGTGGGAGTGGATTCTGTGTTGTATTTGTGATAGGGCGGATGGCAGCGTTTACAGTCTTTATGTGGGAGTGGATTCTGTGTTGTATTGGTGATAGGGCGGATGGCAGCGTTTACAGTCTTTATGTGGGAGTGGATTCTGTGTTGTATTGGTGATAGGGCGGATGGCAGCGTTTACAGTCTGTATGTGGGAGTGGATTCTGTGTTGTATTGGTGATAGGGCGGATGGCAGCGTTTACAGTCTTTATGTGGGAGCGGATTCTGTGTTGTATTGGTGATAGGGCGGATGGCAGCGTTTACAGTCTTTATGTGGGAGCGGATTCTGTGTTGTATTGGTGATAGGGCGGATGGCAGCGTTTACAGTCTTTATGTGGGAGCGGATTCTGTGTTGTATTGGTGATAGGGCGGATGGCAGTTTTTACAGTCATTATGTGGGAGTGGATTCTGTGTTGTATTGGTGATAGGGCGGATGGCAGCGTTTACAGTCCGTATGTGGGAGTGGGTTCTATGTTGTATTGGTGATAGGGCGGATGGCAGTGTTTACAGTCTGTATGTGGGAGTGGATTCTGTGTTGTATTGGTGATAGGGCGGATGGCAGCGTTTACAGACCGTATGTGGGAGTGGGTTCTGTGTTGTGTTGGTGATAGGGCGGATGGCAGCGTTTACAGTCCGTATGTGGGAGTGGATTCTGTGTTGTATTGGTGATAGGGCGGATGGCAGCGTTTACAGTCCGTATGTGGGAGTGGGTTCTGTGTTGTATTGGTGATAGGGCGGATGGTAGTGTTTACAGTCTGTATGTGGGAGTGGATTCTGTGTTGTATTGGTGATAGGGCGGATGGCAGCGTTTACAGTCTGTATGTGGGAGTGGATTCTGTGTTGTATTGGTGATAGGGCGGATGGCAGCGTTTACAGTCTGTATGTGGGAGTGGATTCTGTGTTGTATTGGTGATAGAGCGGATGGCAGCGTTTACAGTCTTTATGTGGGAGTGGATTCTGTGTTGTATTGGTGATAGGGCGAATGGCAGCGTTTACAGTCTTTATGTGGGAGTGAATTCTGTTGTATTGGTGATAGGGCGGATGGCAGCGTTTACAGTCTTTATGTGGGAGTGGATTCTGTGTTGTATTGGTGATAGGGCGGATGGCAGCGTTTACAGTCTTTATGTGGGAGTGGATTCTGTGTTGTATTGGTGATAGGGCAGATGGCAGCGTTTACAGTCTTTATGTGGGAGTGGATTCTGTGTTGTATTGGTGATAGGGCGGATGGCAGCGTTTACAGTCTTTATGTGGGAGTGGATTCTGTGTTGTATTGGTGATAGGGCGGATGGCAGCGTTTACAGTCTGTATGTGGGAGTGGATTCTGTGTTGTATTGGTGATAGGGCGGATGGCAGCGTTTACAGTCTTTATGTGGGAGCGGATTCTGTGTTGTATTGGTGATAGGGCGGATGGCAGCGTTTACAGTCTTTATGTGGGAGCGGATTCTGTGTTGTATTGGTGATAGGGCGGATGGCAGCGTTTACAGTCTTTATGTGGGAGTGAATTCTGTGTTGTATTGGTGATAGGGCGGATGGCAGAGTTTACAGTCTTTATGTGGGAGTGGATTCTGTGTTGTATTGGTGATAGGGCGGATGGCAGCGTTTACAGTCTGTATGTCGGAGTGGATTCTGTGTTGTATTGGTGATAGGGCGGATGGCAGCGTTTACAGTCTTTATGTGGGAGTGGATTCTGTGTTGTATTGGTGATAGGGCGGATTGCAGCGTTTACAGTCTTTATGTGGGAGTGGATTCTGTGTTGTATTGGTGATAGGGCGGATTGCAGCGTTTACAGTCTTTATGTGGGAGCGGATTCTGTGTTGTATTGGTGATAGGGCGGTTGGCAGCGTTTACAGTCTTTATGTGGGAGCGGATTCTGTGTTGTATTGGTGATAGGGCGGATGGCAGCGTTTACAGTCTTTATGTGGGAGCGGATTCTGTGTTGTATTGGTGATAGGGCGGATGGCAGCGTTTACAGTCTGTATGTGGGAGCGGATTCTGTGTTGTATTGGTGATAGGGCGGATGGCAGCGTTTACAGTCTGTATGTGGGAGCGGATTCTGTGTTGTATTGGTGATAGGACGGATGGCAGCGTTAACAGTCTTTATGTGGGAGTGGATTCTGTGTTGTATTGGTGATAGGGCGGATGGCAGCGTTGACAGTCTTCATGTGGGAGTGGATTCTGTGTTGTTTTGGTGATAGGGCGGATGGCAGCGTTTACACTCTTTATGTGGGAGTGAATTCTGTGTTGTATTGGTGATAGGGCGGATGGCAGTGTTTACAGTCTGTATGTGGGAGCGGATTCTGTGTTGTATTGGTGATAGGGCGGATGGCAGTGTTTACAGTCTTTATGTGGGAGCGGATTCTGTGTTGTATTGGTGATAGGGCGGATGGCAGCGTTTACAGTCTTTATGTGGGAGCGGATTCTGTGTTGTATTGGTGATAGGGCGGATGGCAGTGTTTACAGTCTTTATGTGGGAGTGGATTCTGTGTTGTATTGGTGATCAACGAGTTCAATGCCGACTGTGCTACCGGACAAATAAGACATAGGGGTTGTTTTGTTGTCTTGCATCTAGCAAAATCTTACAAAAACTTAATGTTACTTTTTCATTATTTGTCTTCATCAAACTTTCAATGCGGTATATATTCATCATGACAATACACAGGCAGATCTGGAGTGTAATCCCCTAAAATCATGCAAGCATACAGGGTTCTATCCAGCATTTAAGAAAAGCCGGGTATTTTGAAATTATAGATGGGCACACTTCTTTTGCAATATTATTAGAGTATTGTCTAATCGAGTTGGTTATTTTAAACATTAAGGTGAGACCAGACTCTTTTTTTTTTGTTGCATGTCCATGCCCTTTGTTATTTTCAATGCTGTGCAAAGTTTTAAAAATGACGTTTCAGCTACAATATGCGCATTGCGACGTGGCAATATGTGTTTATTACATTTATTTATGCATCATTTATATATATACATGTATACACTGAACATAAATTATTCCACATTAAGGCGACTTGGCTTCGAATTCGACTTGTCCGCTACAGCCCTGAAGTCAAAATTGACTAGTTCAAGTCAGAAGAATCAGGTGATAACTGTATTTACACAACACACACAAACTCACCAACAGCATGCACCTCAACTAAGATCCTGGATTCGCTGGATGGAGGGTTTGTGATGAATAATCTTAATATGGCCTAACCCTATCCATGTCTGTATATTTTTTGTTCAGAACGTAAAGATACAGTACATTATATATGAACACAACCTTTTAATGTTTAAATTCCCGGTTGTGTACCAGACCTATTGACTTTGTACAGTAACATACCTGCATTATACTCTTACAGGAACATACATGCCTTACTCATATAAGAACATACATGCCTTAATCATGCAGGAACATACATGCCTTAATCATGCAGGAACATACATGCCTTAATCATACAGGAACATACCTGGCTTACTGATACAGGATCATACATGCATTACTCATACAGGAACATGCCTGGCTTACTCATACTATGATGTTATTAATTAAGTGGTTTCATATTGGCCCAGTTATTGGTCCAAGGACTGTCATATTGGCGCAAGGCAGAAGGCCGCGGGCCAATATGATAGTTCGAGGACCAATAACTCGGACAATATGAAACCACTCAATTAATGACACTTTTATTAATTAACAACCACTACAGTATACTTTGTTTTTAATCAAAAATTATTTTGACATACTTTGCGTTCATTTATAGTAGCGTTAATTTCATTTTTATGTCAAAAAGCGAGCGCGAATGACGTTACTTAACGTGAATGACGTCACTTAAATCTCGTATTGGCGAGTTTCTTCCTATTGGCCATGTTTTTTCATATTGGCCGACTTCCGTTTCATATTGGCCAAGTTTGCGCCGTATTGTGTGTAGAGTTTCTAGTAAAACAAGGCTAATATAGTTAAGTTAATTAATAAAAGACGTACATGCCTTAATCATGCAGGAACATACATTCTTTAATCATACAGGAACATACCTGGCTTACTCATACATGATCATACATGCATTACTCATATAGGAACATGCCTGACTTACTCATACAGGAAGATACCTGCATTACCCATACAGAAACATACCTGCATTACTCATACAGGAACATACCTGCATTACCTATACAGGAACATACCTGCATTACTCATACAGGAACATACCTGCATTACTCATACAGGAACATACCTGCATTACTCATACAGGAACATACCTGCATTACTCATACAGGAACATACCTGCATTACTCATACAGAAACATACCTGCATTACCTATACAGGAACATACCTGCATTACTCATACAGGAACATACCTGCATTACTCATACAGGAACATGCCTGCATTACTCATACAGGAACATGCCTGCATTACTCATACAGGAACATACATGCATTACTCATACAGGAACATACCTGCATTACTCATACAGGAACATACCTGCATTACTCATACAGGAACATACCTGCATTACTCATACAGGAACATACCTGCATTACTCATACAGGAACATACCTGCATTACTCATACAGGAACATACTTGCATTACTCATACAGAAACATACCTGCATTACTCATACAGGAACATACCTGCATTACTCATACAGGAACATACATGCATTACTCATACAGAAACATACCTGCATTACTCATACAGGAACATACCTGCATTACTCATACAGGAACATACCTGCATTACTCATACAGGAACATGCCTGACTTACTCATAGAGGAACATGCCTGCATTACTCATACAGGAACATGCCTGCATTACTCATACAGGAACATGCCTGCATTACTCATACAGAAACATGCCTGCATTACTCATACAGGAACATGCCTGCATTACTCATACAGGAACATGCCTGCATTACTCATACAGGAACATGCCTGCATTACTCATACCGGAACATACATGCATTACTCATACAGGAACATACCTGCATTACTCATACAGGAACATACATGCATTACTCATACAGGAACATACCTGCATTACTCATACAGGAACATACATGCATTACTCATACAGGAACATACCTGCATTACTCATACCGGAACATACATGCATTACTCATACAGGAACATACCTGCATTACTCATACAGAAACATACATGCATTACTCATACAGGAACATACCTGCATTACTCATACAGGAACATACCTGCATTACTCATACAGGAACATACATGTCTTACTAATACAGGAACATACCTGCATTACTCATACAGGAACATACCTGCATTACTCATACAGGAACATACATGCATTACTCATACAGGAACATACCTGCATTACTCATACAGGAACATACCTGCATTACTCATACAGGAACATACATGTCTTACTAATACAAGAAAATACATGCCTTAATCATACAGGAACCATAATCATGAAGTAACATACATGGCTTAATCACACAAGAACACATACAGTAACATACCTGTCTTATACAAGTCTACACATGCAGTATTTACAAGGCACATATATATGCACATATATATGCACAACACATGGGCTAAGTGTAGGTTGCCCGCTTTGCTGTGAAATAAGCCAGTTCAGTTTAAATATTTTATTTTTCAATTTATTTGCTCTAAGTACAAACATGTACCACTTCCATATTGTAATCGGAAAGACCCAGGTTCATCGTAAGACCCAGGTTCAAATCCTGGTGGGAGTAAACATTTGTTTGGAAAAAGAGCTGAATGAAACATTTCTTCAAGTATTTCTAAATATTGGATGTAATTCAGTGTAATTAAATTCATGTTAAACAGTGGAATACCTTTGAAACATATTTGGTCATATGTATGCTTGTAGTATGTCTTACATCACATACATGTAACTGTCTCGCTTAAAAACAGAATTGCAAAGCAGATAGTATTAGCAAAATGCGTGACACTGATTCTTGGTCAGTCACAGATACATTGTTTGCTTTCTTAGATGGTCTTTGGGGGCCCCATGACATCATAGATTTGCTAACTATGAAAATCAGAAGTTATTTAGATTTAACTTTAAATATTCAGACTATCCGTCGAGGCTGTGGACTGTTTCACACAATATTGGTATGGTACAAATAATTGTCTAGTCCCACCCATCAACTGGTTAATAGGACTATTTCACATCTATTAGCCTGCAAAGCTCACGGAACTCTTGTTGTTCCGATATGGCCCAGTTCCGCGTTCTGGCCCACCTTGTTTGAGGCAAATTATGTCAACGAAAAGTTGTTCTAACCAAGACATTTTTTGTCCGTGATTCCAGCGTATTAGGTTCTAGACGGTTTACTAGCAAAGTGCTTGCTATTAGGAATTAGTTTTGGTGATGATGAAGATCAAGTTTGTATCTCATAGGATGATTTGCATTTATAAACGCATATTATTTGATTATCTTCTATACGTACACATGTATCTGTGTCTGTTTACAAGGAAACGTTAAAGATGTTGATTTAATTGTACGTAAGGTATACGAGAATAAATTGTATACTAGTATATGAATTTACGAGTCCAAACGAAAGTCTTGTGCCTCACAAGGATATATTGATATGCTATATAAAGCCTCTGCCACACAAGGAATCGTTAATAGTTTGATTTAATTGTACGTATGTGATACGACTGTAAATGAAATTAGTGTGCCTCACAAGGATATATTGATATGCTATATAAAGCCTCTGCCCCACAAGGAATTGTTAATAGTTTGATTTAATTGTACGTATGTGATACGACTGTAAATGAAATTAGTGTGCCTCACAAGGATATATTGATATGCTATATAAAGCCTCTGCCCCACAAGGAAGCGTTAATAGTTTGATTTAATTGTACGTATGTGATACGACTGTAAATGAAATTAGTGTGCCTCACAAGGATATATTGATATGCTATATAAAGCCTCTGCCCCACAAGGAAGCGTTAATAGTTGGATTTAATTGTACGTATATGATACGACTGTAAATGAAATTAGTGTGCCTCACAAGGATATATTGATATGCTATATAAAGCCTCTGCCCCACAAGGAAGCGTTAATAGTTTGATTTAATTGTACGTATGTGATACGACTGTAAATGAAATTAGTGTGCCTCACAAGGATATATTGATATGCTATATAAAGCCTCTGCCCCACAAGGAAGCGTTAATAGTTTGATTTAATTGTACGTATGTGATACGACTGTAAATGTAATTATTGTGCCTCACAAGGATATATTGACATGTTGTATAAAACTGACTTCAATATTATTGTTGCTTACACGCATATTATAATGACGTACATTATAGATAATGATCATGGCTAAATGAAACATAGATCTCTAGATCGATCATATTATATTTTCTTTTTAAATTATATCAGGCGAATATGTACAAAATGAATGGAGGTAATTGTTACAAAAACAAGTTTGATAATTATGTAGCAGTTGTATCCCTTGCACAAGAACAAATTATAACCTTCAATTTCGGTCATTAATGTAGGTATATCTTTATTAATCATAAATGCTCATATAATTAGTTAATTGAAAAACTATAAATATGTTGCTACTATTAAACTATCAATCGATCTGCTCTCTGGTCGAATGTATTAATCGTGTGCTCTTGTACTTATGCTACGCTTCATTATATAAGGTCACACTACACCATTATATAAGGTCACACTACACCATTATATAAGGTCACACTACACCATTTGCCACCGTGGTATTTGATAGATCTGACGGCGGGTAACGTTTTTGATTTGTGACAGTTGATTTAAGGTATTTTTATAATTAGAACTTAATGATATTTTCGCGTTTTAATGTTTTACATTTGACAAATGCGTTCAGTACGGCAATATGGGAACACATGAATTCTGACTCCCTTCTCCAACCCGAACTCGAGACTTACCAAGAAAATTATAAGCATTTCATTAAGACATCAAAAGCCTCCAATACCTGCAAGCAATATAACGGCTATTTTAAACAGTTTTTCAAATTGTGCAAAAGAACTCGGCTTTTGTTCATTGCCGACCTCTGACTATCATGTAGCTTTATTTTTGTCTTCGCTGATGGATTCCTTACCATCAACATCCAAGTTAAACGCCACACTTTATGGCATAACATTCGCTCACAACGTTGCTGGGTTTCTGGATCCATGCATTTCTAAATGCTTTAAGTTTACTAGAGATGGCATTCTTCGCCATACTGCCAAGCCTACTGTGCAAAAGGGGCTATTTCGGCCGACGATCTTAACAAGATTGTTTGCAAATTTGGGTTCTCTGATAATTTGATGGATTGTAGATTTACAGCAATGTGTCTTTTAAGTTACGCTGGCTTTCTCCGTTTTGATGAGCTAGTACGCTTAATACGATCTGATATCCTTTTTAAAGATAAGCAGATGAAAGTTTTCATTTCCTCGGGGAAAACTGATCAATTTCATAAGGGTGAAACAGTGATTGTGGCAAGAACTGGAAAACCGACATGCCCTGTCATGCATTTAGAGAACTATCTACAATTGGCCGACATACCTTCCAATTCAACTGACTTTATATTTAGAAATATCCAACATTCTAGAAAATCACACACATGTATATTGTCTCAGGAAAGGAGGTCATATTTCCTATTGTAAAACTAGAGAAATTCTTATGGAGAATTTACGCGAAATTGGGTTAGATTCCACGGTGTTTGTGTTACACTCGTTCAGGTGAGGTGGATGTCTAAATGCTGCTAATAATGGTCTTATGTGACTCTCACACTCTGCCGTGTAGGCCTACCGTGTGCCACCGTGCGCGAAAATGTCTGCGGACGGTGGAGAACGGCGAGGGCACACGGTGGTTCGTTATCAAAGCGGGCAACACGTTAATAGGGCGTTGGCGCTTATTTACACCCGGTGGGACCCGGCGAAAGTTTTGGGCATGTTCAAAACTTTGGCCGGCTGGCACCGGCCACAAGTAAGCGGCAAGAGGACGGTGTTGAACGGTATGAGGATGGTATGAATACGTTATGAAAACGGTCACACTGTATGAACACGTTCACAACACGCTCATAAACCGTTACAGAACGGTGATGAACGGGCAAAAAAAAATCCACCGTCTGCAACGGGTTGTAAGCGGGTTGTGAACGTGTCATGAACGTGTTGATACCGTGCCACCGTCTTCATAACGTATTCATACCGTCCTCATTACAGTGTTCATACCGGACTGCCAACGGGTGTTTCCAAAGCGGTACCGCCTGATTCTGACGGCGCCGCCTCCCTAACGCATGGGTAACATCCTGTTAACGCCTTGACGTTTCCATAACGTCCTATAACGGGTCCATAACGTGTCCTTACCTTCACAGTAGCGTCATATGAACGTGCCATTACCAACAAATTTACTTTTGTCACCGTGTGCCACCGTTTGTCACTAATTATTGGGTATATATAGAGGGGTTTCGTCAGATGAGCTTTACTTTTTCTTGTGTACATGGTCGTATGAGTCGGTGACCAACTGACCAACTGACCATGGATTGTCCTGACAGGGTCCGACTCATGTACATGTTGGCTATTGCCCAGCGTGAGCGTGATGAGTTGGACCTGGACGTCAATGACCACATTGTCAGGAGAAACCAGAGAAGGGCACGGAGAGGCCAACGCAAGAGATGCGCTTGGACGAGGGGGTGGGTGAGGCGTCGCCGTGAGTTTGGCATTTACGACCAGCTCATGGTTGAATTACGCAGAGAAGATCCGAAGGCTTTCAAGAACTTTCTGCGGATGCCCCCCGACATGTTCGATGAGATATTTGCCAGGATTGAACATCGTCTGACCAAGCAACACACCAGGTACCGGGAACCTCTCGAGCCTGGTCTCAAGTTGGCCGTGACACTTAGACACCTTGCTTCCGGGGCTAAGTACACAGACCTACAGTATAGTTGGAGGATCCCAAACAGCTCCATCTCAATCTTCGTCAAAGAGGTCTGCAAGGCTATTTGCGACGAGTTCATGGATGAGGTCATGAAGCCACCATCAACAGAAGCTGAATGGCAAGCCATTGCAGATGGCTTCTTGACGAGGTGGAACTTCCCCAATTGTCTTGGAGCTCTGGACGGGAAACATGTCGGCGTCAAATGCCCCGCCAATTCAGGATCCCTGTATTATAACTACAAGGGATTCTATTCAGTCATATTGATGGCATTGGTCGACTCTGATTACAAATTCATCTGGGCGGATCTTGGTGGTAAGTACCTTAATTTATATCACAAGTATAACTTTGTACTGCTTTTATAAAATAATATAAATTTCAATGTTATTTATTACCCACCTGAGATGATTGATATATGATCAGGTAAATAAGAAGGTAATAATCAATTTAAATTGCTCATAATTAATTATTATTGTTGCATAATTATGTTTCTAATATTATTCTTTGTTGTTATGTATTTTCAGGCAAGGGCGCAGCATCCGATGCTCAAATCTACAACGCATCTGAGCTGAAACAGTGCTTCGAGGATGGCTCGCTGAACATACCGGACCCCACACCACTTCCAAATGACACTCAGGATGTCCCTTTCTTCATAGTGGCTGACGACGCCTTCGCCCTGAAGCCCAATCTCATGAAACCTTATGGTGGGCGCGGCAGAGACAAAGAAGAGAGGATCTTCAATTATAGATTGTCTCGGGCAAGGCGAGTCGTTGAGAACGCGTTTGGCATACTTGCCAACCGTTTTCAGGTGCTCATGACAACCATGGGCCACGACCCCGCTACCGTCCGTCTCATCGTAACAACGTGCATGGTCCTGCACAACTTGATGAGGATCCGTTATCCACAAATGCAGAACCAACTGGTCAACCGGCATGGTGCCCATGCCAACCCTGCTGGTCAGTGGAGGGCGGCAAGAAACCTTGAGGACACCGTCAGACAGCCTGGTCCCAACATCGACAACAGAGAGGGGAAGAAGCAAAGAAACCTCCTTCGGCACTGGTGCAATTCGGAGGCGGGTGAAGTGCCATGGCAGGACAACATGATATGAATACATACAGGAGAGAAACCATACATGTGAAGTAAACTCCATGATTACCTGAGAACTTTCAGGAATACACTGTCATATCATATCATTATTTTATTGTATGTACAATAAATTGTTGTCAATATATTGTATGAACTTGAAAATATTGTTTCTGGTTGTTTTTATAATGAAAGGTTTGGGGGCCTATGACACTACTAATAAACTACTTTTAATAAATCAATGGTCCGGGGTAATAAGTTTACTATATATCTGTTTGTTTTTATAATCAAAGGTTTAGGGGCCTATGACACTAATTATGATAATAATAATAAACTGAAACAGAAGCCAATTTATATAAGATAACAATCATTTATTTTGACAAAATATAGCAAAGTATGAAATTACACTGGTTTAATCGCTAGGATCACTCAGTCTTTGAATATATAAAGTATGAAATTACAGTGGTTTAATCGGCAGGATCACTCAGTTCACTGAATAATGTCACAGGCAATAATATATGATGACACACTCCTGTGAATATAATGACTGAGAAATAATATATGACACATTGAAATTCACTCCTGTGAATATAATGACTGAGAAATAATATATGACACATTGAAATTCACTCCTGTGAATATAATGACTGAGAAATAATATATGATACATTGAAATTCACTCCTGTGAATATAATGACTCAGAAATAATATATGACACATTGAAATTCACTTCTGTGAATATAATGACTGAGAAATAATATATGATACATTGAAATTCACACCTGTGAATATAATGACTCAGAAATAATATATGACACATTGAAATTCACTCCTGTGAATATAATGACTGAGAAATAATATATGATACATTGAAATTCACTCCTGTGAATATAATGACTCAGAAATAATATGTCACACATTGAAATTCACTTACAATAATATATGACACATACGGTGTGGACTTCGCTCCTGTGAATGTAAAATTACACATACTTAATATTTATGTCCTGGAGGTGTATCAATGGTGGATGTGTCCTTGGGTGTGTCATTGGGTGTGTCCTTGGATGTGTCCTTCTCCTGGGAACCATCCATTGCGTTCAGAAATCCGGAGGTGTCAAAGTTTGACCCAATGGTGGTATCCAGCTGGGAAGAAGACAGATTCAGCACACTGGTGGCCTGTTGCAAAATGTCACCAGTTGACGCGGATGCTCTCAGAGTTGAAACAGCGGGTGTCGGCGTCCGACGTAGCGGTTGAGACTGAGATGCCTGCACCTGATGATATTGTTGTTGTTGTTGTTGATTATAGGGTGTCGCCCATCCCTGCTGCACAAACTGGCCGTGCTGCTGCTGCTGCTGCTGTGGCCAACTTCCATACTGTTGATTAATGAAGTCTTGTGACTGGCTGCCCCAGACATCTGGCCGATGCCCAGGTGGCGGGGTCTTCCACAGGTGGGGTAAGGGCTGCTCACACGGGGAGGTTGGCCGGCTGCCGAGCCCAGTGCCGGAAAACGTTCCAGAACCTGTACCACTGAAAATACAAAAGGTAAGAACAAACATAAGTAATATTGTCAATGTAATAAATGTCAATAAATGTTAATTATTATTAAATTTTTAATTTCAGAGTACTTACCAGGCACCAGAGGAAAATCCAGAGGTGGTCGTCGCAGACGCAGAAGCAGCAGATGAGGGTCTGGTTGAAGGATGAGATGGAGGTTTCATTGCAGGCATGCTGGCAACAGATGCCTCATTAGACGAGGAGTCATCGGAGGAGTCCAGGAATGGCTCTAATGCTCTGTTAATTGCCATCCTGGCCTTCTTGAATACTGGCCGCGGCATCCGTACCAGAGTCATACGGATGTACTGAGCATATGCTGTGACATCAGTATGGGGCTCAGACATCGTCGCCTTCAAAGTAGCAATAACATCATCAGCCTCCTTTTTTTTCTTCTCCATACGTTGATTTTCCTCCTTGTCCTCTTTCTCTGTCTTCTCCTTTTCTTTCCTCTTCTTGGAAGATGGTCCGGTGGCATCAGACAAATTGTCAACATCAATTGCTTCAAGAGCAGCGGCCGCCTCCATCGCCTCCAAGTCACCTGCGTTCTCAGCAGCTACGTGCCTGAACTGTAAGTAAAAAATACAAACATGTTGATAAGTACAATGATAACAATATATAATAATTTATGAGCAATGTTGTTTATTACCTTCTTATTTAGCTGATCATATATCAATCATCTCAGGTGGGTAATAATAATTAAAATAATTAATTATGAGCAATGTAAATTATTATTATTACTTCCTTATCATGTCAGGTGGGTAATAATAATAATTTATGAACAAATGAATGAATATACTTACACTCCTGACAGGCTTGGAGCGATGGGTCACCAGACGATTAAAGAACTTCAGATTGTCCAATATCCACTGCTGGCGCTCAGTGAACATGTGTGAGCCATCCCCGGACTTTCTCTTATGCAGCTTGGTGTACTGGTCCCGTAGCCCTTCGAACCATTTACTGAGAAAACCATCTGAAAAGACAGAAAAAAACACAAGAAATTAGACAATATTAGACAATATCAACATAAACATTTTGTAATGTAATTATACAATTATTTCATTATACAATTTTTGCCATCTTAATTTATTATCAGTACTTACCACTCATCTCGATGTCGTAAGCCGGGTCATCATTGATCTCTTTTTCTTTCAAACCAAATCTGGTCTTCTTTTTTTGAGGGCAGCGATAGTCTGTTCTGATTGAATTCCATAAGAAGTCATTTTCCTGTTGCTGCATCCATTCTAAAATGTTCTCTTCAAGTAGATGGTCATCAATTCTGTACACCTGCCTAGGTGTCCCTTTCTTCTTGAGAGTACTTTTATTACCTGTAGATGTTTGTGCTGCAGCAGGAATTTGTAAATTTTCTTGTTCTTGTTCTTGATCCTGATCCTGATCCTGAGCCTGAACCTCAGCAGCAGTAGGCTGTTCTTCCTCAGAACTAGAGGAGGTAGGAACTTCTTCATCAACAGACACATCAGAGACAATAGAAGGAGGTTTCCTCTTGGCCCTCTTCTGTGGTGGTGCTGATACATCCGCTGCTTTGCTTCCACGGCGTCTGCCTGACCCTCCCCCCCTAGGCTTACCCTTCTTGAGTGGCATAATGCAGTAAATATGTGATCAAAAGATGAGGAGAAGTGTCGTGGAGTTTCCTTGAAGAAAAATGGAGAGCGGACTGACCGTTGCCGTTCAAATCGGGGTATTTATGGCAGTCGTGTCATGACGTCAGCAGTCCGGGGACTCGCTCACAGGACGCTCCGAGCGGTGAGGGGACGCTAAGTGACTGGTAGGTGGCTGCTACAAACCCGGTGCACACGTTCGAGACCCGGTATGGGCCCGGTATGGAAACGGCCAAAATTTTCAACAAAAGTCAATCTGGGCGGTGAAGACGGTAGAAGCACGTTCAACACCCGGTATGCGCCCGGTGAGAACGGTCAGAAGATGGCAACGAAACGGTGAAAAGATTCATTTTATGAATTTTTTTTGCGGCCGGGGACAAGTTCGCTCAAAACCCAACGTTCTGGACTCTGTTTTTTTTTAATAGCCCGGCAGGTGGACGGTAGGCCTACACGGCAGAGTGTGAGAGCTCCATTAGTGAGCTCAAGTAACATGGTCGATGGAAATCGGATAATGCCAAAGATCGTTATGTTAGAGAGTCAGACAAAGTTAAAAGGACTGTTTCCTTAAATCTTGACATATGTGGTTTATACTTATATTACACACACGTATTTAAATATCTTTGAAATTACGGTGTTTTTGGAATTATGTATGAATTTATTTCATTGAATATTTCGATTTGTAATTGCTACATAAGACAGTTAAACTTTACATAAATTACATATTTGACACAAATAGGGAATGATGAGCATTCAGATGTATACCGATATACTCATAATCCCGTTTTTTACTGTCAATTAAATAACAAACCTGTCTGGGGCCATTCCTACTTCTGTATTTATTCTTTAATGCATCCTTATGAAGTAAGATGAAAAATAATTTATGTTTGGCCTAGAATGAAATGGCAGAGAAAGGAAAATAATGATAAACTGCTACCCGACAAACGTAAACAATCATTATTTAATATGAAATGACAGCTATATATGTCCCTTGACGTTCTTTTGCATTTATTGATTTCATTTTATTTAAAAAATATATATATTTTTTTTATTATTTATTTATTTATTTTTTTTTGCAAAAAAGAAGTTACCTCATTCATCTCGATATGAGTATTTGCTCAAGTATATATTGTAAAATACATAGTATGCCACATTTTGTATTTTCAATGTATGTATTTAAGTAGCGTAATTGCTATACAATACATGCAAATACAAATGTTAAACTATCATTTCCGCAAACAAAAACGTATATATCCAGGAAGCTGGGTTCAAACGGTTAATCTTTTTCATGTTTCCTGTCGTGTTCCAAAATTCCTCGAAGCCTTTTATATGCCCAGATCATTGCAATCTGATTAAAATCAGATACACATTTATTTAACAGAAAGTAGTGGATGGAATTGTGTATGCGACTTTAATGAGCCTGAACTCATTGCTATGTTAAGATAAAGTTGACACTATTGATTAATAGTAAAGGCATTTGGATAATAAAATACAATTAAAAATATATAATATCTCATTTAAATTATATTACCTAATCTGATAATAAAAATACATTAAATATACATAAACATAAAATTGAACACGCATTTTTTAAGAAAACTTACACAAAATATCTGTACCCAGAACACATTCAATTAACATTAATTTAATCATAAAAATCAAGTGCTATATTAATTTGCAAGAAGACAGAAAGGAACATTCGTGTTTAATTCCATTTGCAGAATTCAGCAGGGCCTTCGTTTTTGACCCTTGTATGTGATTGTCTTGCTTTGTTACAGCTTATTAAATCAGAAAGTTTCCAATTTAGTTAGACTGAAAGGATAGACAAAATAATTAAGTTGCCAAATTATCACATTGTTGCACAGATTTAGAGAGTTTTATATTGGCCAACGCCAATTTTGTCAGAGGATGTTTTAATATCAGCCAGTTTGTATTAACTGAGAGTTGAGTTAATGCCGACAATTGGACAATATTAGTTTTGTTTGTCGGCGGAACTTGATTAACGGACGGGAGTATTTATATTCCCAACATGAATTTTGACTCCATTGCTTCTATAATAATACTAACGTGAACGTACGTCTGCTTTCTTCGAACGTGCTACTTTTGTTAAATATGTAACATTCAACTCATATTTGAAGAAATAGAACATTCGAATGCAAGACGCGAATAGCACTGTTTGAATAAGAAAGAAAAGCGGAAGGGCTGTGTCGCTTGGATGTTTCAGTTTATTTGGATTAATTTAATTTAAACACACTGGTGTTGAAAATTATAAGACTGAACGGATATTTTTAAGTAGAAATACAAAAAAAGAATGCTACATCACATGTGTTAATTGGCATTTCAGCAAATATGTTGCAAATATACACGTAAACTGTATGTAATGACAGTTTAGTGGTTTAGTGCTATTAAATCAATTATGTTACAGGATATAAAATGATGCTCACTAGCTGATAAAACGTGCATGGATTCATACTGCGAGTAACGCGTCAGCGGGACTGTTGTGACTATATTTTAGATGATGTTGGTTTGATGATGTTGGTTTGATGATGTTGGTGACTAGAGATGCAATTTAACGAGCCTTTAATAGCAAACAGTAGCTGTCAGCGCCGCCATAACTATCATCAACGGCAGGTTTCACATCAATATTATTATCCAAGACAACACAGCTCCGTTTCTCCTGAAATTGTCCAGTCCTCGTTTTGTAACCTAGACCGTGTTTCAGACAATCGCAGAACATATTGTGGCGGTTTATATCCGATGTTAGAGAGGCAGTCTTCCTCATATTGTGTATCTCGAAACGTTCAAAGTTGCCAATCATTCGCGTATGTAAATCACTTGCACAGACGTCGCGCGAGACACACGCCACACTGGAGAAGTGGCAGACGACAATTTAGACTATCTTCAGTTTACTACGAGAGAGCCTATCGCAGACGACACCCGACTTCAGCACAGCGTAAGGCGGCAAATATTAGAGAGCAGCGCAGAATGGTCAATTTGAAGGACGCGTTTAAGACTTTGCGCGAATGTTTACCAACTCTGTCATACGAGAAGAGAATGTCTCGAATTGAAACGCTTCGTCTGGCAATCATGTACATAATATTCTTGCGAAAATTGGCCAATGGAACCGATCCAGAAGAAATAGTATGGACTGAAAAGATAAATGATGGAACTAAAATATGACATTATGACTTACAGAAGCTATGGTTGATTTAAAATAAGTGAAACAAATAATCTGTGAATCAACCGTGAACTGTAAACGCGTATTACATACTAGAATATATGTATGCCTCTGATTGATAACGAAGATATGTTGATATGGTCCCAACATTAAACATAACATAAAATGATAATTCATGACTGCATTACATTGTTTTTGGCATGAAAATGCGTTTTTATTTTTATTTCTAATGAAAAATGGTAGAATACATCCACTGGACTTTTCTTTCTTCAGGATGTTGGCTGGGCAAGTTTTGACATTTCTAAGTCTAAGAATTTTATTTTTTCAATCATAGTTTTATTTGACAACAGAATTGTTTCATTTTTTAGATTCTAGTAGATATGGATATAATATAGGATTTAAGATGGTTACATATAAAATGTTAAGCCATTTACTTTTTTTTCATATTTTTTCGTCATTTGTGATCATTTTTTTGTTGTCAACAAAATAGGGGGTATGGGTAGCTCTGAGTAGAATTGATCCTTTTACTATTGACAAAATAAGTTTTTTCTTTTCAGTAATGGAATACATATATAAAAGTAGATACTGAGCTAATTTTATATTCGATGTCTATGTCGAAATTGTGTGTACTGTATTTTACAATGCAAATGTCAAAATCACTCCAAAATATGTGTAATTTAAAGAATTTTTAAACAAAAACAAATAGAAAGAAATATAAAAAGATCGGACTGGGAAAGTAGCATTCAAGATGGACAATCAACCACAAAACACAGAAACAAACACGCAAACAGACAAACAAGAAGGCAAAAGTAATAATAAATGCACACGACATCACAAACACAAAAGGGTTGACAATAGGGCTACCGCCTTGGAACGGTCAGTGGCAAAGTAGGCAACTGGGGGGTTTAAACCGGTTCTAGGGGGCACCAAACCTCACACTTACCCTACTTCATCCCATTAAAACAGGACAGTGTGAATAAAGAAATCCCCGCCATGATCTAATCTCTAACCAACAAGGCAGCATCAATAGGCAAGAAGCCTGATGACCCGTATATGTTTGACTTGTTTTGAAAGAAATGTCATAGAACCTTGTCATATAAAAGTTTTTAAAAAAGTTGAGCATTAGAACATACTTTTTCATTTGCATTAATTTTTCAGTTAAACAAAATGAGTGGACTACCGTCCATATAAAAATGATGTTTGTTTTTTATAGTAGGAAGACGAATGAGGATTACAATTGTATATGTATGTTTCGAAAGATATGTATATATGTAATCTAAAAATTATCGTTGTTTTTCAATAAATGTAACGTCATGAAAAAAAATTGTGAAAATGTTCAATGACTCTATTTTTTCTCTTTTTAGTGATTTTTTTTAGTTAGAAATATGTGTCTCTTCAACGACGTCCATTGAAAAAAAAGTCTGTGATGATCTACCTTTTGTTTGATGATGTTGTATCTAAATGATACCAAAGACGCTTTAAATATAAATTTAAAACAATATCTCAGTACTACGTCCTTTCCCAGCCAACCTCAGTAATGTGTACATGCCCAAATGGTCATGCAGTAGTCAACACAATTACCTTTTTTTCTGACAAGACTTAATTTGGGAAAATAACAGAACAAGAAATCGAAGTTGCATGAGCCAAGACAATACCGGTCTGACCCCTGAGACAATACCGGTCTGACCACTGAGATGCGCTTCAAGTTTGTTTACTTCTTAATATTGGCCCGGTTAGGTTGAATGTTTCTGTGAAGTTTGTTGTTCAGTATACAAGAATGTTTGGTAGCCTTTCAGAACCGTTTGCGAAAGATATCGCGTTGTTACGATTGAAATAACCGACGGACGAACAATGGCCGACTTACGAAGGACGACGACGGAAAACGTGTTATCCCATAATCTCGCCTGACCTTCCGCCAGAACAGATGTATAACTCATTGTAAAATATATAATGTGTAGAGTGTGTATGCTGTCGGTAGTCGCATGTGTCTGTCGAGTTAATAGCACCGAGACGCTCAGTGGAGTTAACAGCACAAGTCGCTCACTTGAGTTTACAGAACCTCGTTTCTCAGTTGAGTAACAATATGCCAACGCAACTTGTATAATAATTTGACATTTGTTTATATGGCCAATCCAATTATATACTAAATATTGATTTTGAGAGAATGATTCTGTGCAAATAACCTAGTTGCGCTAATATACAATATACACGTACAAGCTGTTGCCGTTCTGACTCAATTCGTAGTACATAACTGTAGGACAAATCGAAACAAAACACAGATTGAGTAACACGTTGTTTCTCCTTTGTAACTATATTGATATTGCTTGTAGCGAAAATAATTCGAAAATAAATAAATAGTTTCTTTCCATACATCTTGTAATATTAAGTGGAATAGAAAAAGCCAGATGGGCGTTTTCAGTTGCCATTGAATAAGCAACAATGATACTGCAAAATAATTCGTAGATAATTCGTCTTTCACTGCACCTAAATCACAAATAATACTTTTTATATCATTATAATAGCAATTAATATATACATATTATATTGGTCAGATGGCCATGACTCCTATAATTAGTATATGTTTACCTATATTGTCTAAATGTTCAATGTTTTACTCTCACAGAAACGCCCATTATGCAATATAAGAATATTTCATGGGTATCCGGGGAAGATAGCCTCGCTTCCGATAATAAAACTTATACCTCGGGTTGGAATTCCCTATCTGAACCGAATACCCATGACAGATTCTTTTTCTTGCCTATCATTGACATTTTGTGCGTTGACGTCGCCAATTCCGGACTTTCGTAACGTTTTACATGTTGTTGTTTCCACACAATGACGTCATTCGATCATCTGTTCACGTTATTGACGTCATTATTGATTCGCATGACTCATATCTTTACCCATAAAGATAAAATTTTATCTTTTCCCATAATGATAAGACTTTCTTGCACACCGGACAAGGATATCCGTCAATTTACCAGGGCTAGATTTATCCATCTCACCCTAGGTTCGAGATAAAATTCACGTGCAACAATAATGACGTCAATAACGTGAACAGCTGCATGACGTCATTACGTTAAAAAACAGTAAAAACGTTAGTTATTTGCGACGTCAACGCAAAAAAGGTCGATGATATGCAAGAAAAAGAATCCATCATGAGTTTATCCATGTACGATTGGTAAATCTCTCCCTCGGGATCAGAATTGCAACCAGGAACTCGGCAGAGCCTCGTCCCTGGTTACAATTCTGACCCTCGGGGTGAGATTTCCCCATCTTACATGGATACTCATGTTGGATTCTTATATTCCATCCCCAATGTAAAACGCGGATACCCGTATCTGGTATGCAAGAACAATCATTCTAACACGACCTCCGCATTCTTTCATATACACAAACAAGAGAGACAGCTGTATGTTATTCTACGATAAAATACAGCTGTTCCATTCATTCCCCGCGTATATTTCATCCGTTGGAAGCGCCACGTTACATGACGTCACTTGGTAAATATACGTCACGAAGACAAACTCAACAGTAATTTTAATGAAATGTTAATTACAACAAACTTGCCATGCTCCCAAACCACACCCCCGATATAAACCCAGCATATGCATCAGTACATATAATATTAATAAGCATCTTGAACAAGGTGACATGCAGACGTAAGCAATGACTTAATTGTTTGTCACGTGACTACTAGTGTATTGAAAAGGAGAACTTTGCATACGGGGGCGCCCAATGGAACAGCCTGTAAACATAGTATTACCTTGACCTCCGAGATAATACATAGTGCCCCAACAATAGCGTAAACAATAGCGTTATTGCTGTGTTAGAATCGAAATAATAAATACGTACCTGTATTTGATCGTTGAATAAAATACAGTTAGTCGTTCGGATGCGAGTAATCGGATGCGAGTAATCATGCGATTATTACGCATCAGAACTCCTAACTGTATTTTATTCATCGATAAAACAGAGGTGCATATTTATTATTTCTTAATTCAATTATCAGCTCAACTATTCAAACACTATGTTAAGTTGTATCTGTTCATTTATTCGTCCCCGACCATCGGATTAACCTCTTGTATATCAGCCGGTTCTTCTGCAACTATAAATTACAATAGTATGACACTTCAAAGAAATGTGGCCATGATTTAAAAAATACAATATGACTATGTTGTAATATTTACAAAACTGAGTTAAAATGTTATGGCTAACCGTGAATTACTATATTTAAAAGCTGCAATTTTATGAGACTTCACAGATATTTTTCGTCATAAAAAAGATTAGATAATCTACCAAGGTTCCATGACTCTGGGTTATTGTTGTATAGAATAATTTAATGGTTAAATAAGAAACATCAACACCATTTATATTTCCCGTCAACTTTAGACAGTACATTCTATACTGTGCACTAACATCTGATACGTTAGTACATTCTTCTCATCAATGTATTCTCTAGTTATTTTGTTGTTTTTGTTGTTCTTTTATTGTGTTTTTTGTTTGTTTGTTTGCGTGTTTTTTTTTGTTTGATTGCGTGTTATTTTTTGTTTGTTTTTTATAATTATATATTTACTTGACATGTTTTAAAAGAGTTGCATTAAACATATTTAAATGCTCCACTGACCTTGATTCTTTCATGATTTAGTCCCAACCACGCATGGCCATCCTGTGACAAGTGGAGGGTATACATATTTGGTACAGAAGATGACTAGGATACCTAGATGACAACAAAGTTTTCGAATCCAAAGTCTGACTCCTCTGGCCAGAGGTCAAGTAAAGATATACCCATACAATAAGGAACGGGTTTTACAATTTAATCTATGGATTCTCTTCTTTTTATTGTTTTTTCATAATCTAAACTAATCCTACAACAGTAGGAAAAGGATGCTTATGATTAGATGGAGGCCTCATCTAAGGCCAGAAAAAAAATACCTGTGTTTCTGGTTACCCGACCGTCCCTATTTTTTGGCGCCGACTCTACAGTTTTTTTATCATAAAAAAATATCATAAAAAAAAAAAGCTGGGTACGAAACGGTAATGTATGAAAATATTGAGTACGAAACATGCGCTAAAACATGGCCGACACCATGGTGCTCTGCGCGTCCATTTTGGCTATTTAATTGGAAAATGATCAGAAGTTTATAAAAAAACACTAATCATCACATGCTGCCAGCAGTTGATTTCTTCCAATACCACACAGCCTCAGGAAATGAAAAGCGCAATGTCAAAAATCAAACAAATATTTGCAATATAAAAGATGATGGGACAGTTCACATGTATACTTATGACATTGCAAAACGGTGTTTTTTATGTTTAACAGAAACTGTTATTCAAATGGTTGATATTGTCTTATGTGGGTTTCAAATAAACTCATAATGGCAGAAAATATGTGTTTTCAATTTATTTTATTCAAAACAAACAAGTTAGCCTATCATGAGGTTATTTTCCTTCTCTCCTTGCAAAATCACTACAAATTAACTACTAGTACTTGTAAAAGATACCTTTAACATCGTTCAAACCACATGGGCAAAAAAAATAAATAAAAAAAATAAAATAAAATACCTACCTACCTACCCTTATTTTTTCAGCAACCAGAAACGCAGGTATTTTTTTTCTGGCCTAATGGACAACTAATATTTTCTGCTCGGATTCTACTTCACACACTTCGCATCAGATTAAAATCATACATACCTAACACATACATCACATCATTGGTTTAAAGCAATGCTAGCTAGTAGGGCGTCCACATGCCCTCTTGGGAACTATTGATTCACAAATGTTCAGTATTCATCAAGTGATCAGATGATCAATTTTGTTCAAGTGTAATCATCGGGGTGAAGACACAGGGTCTTCCTCATGCCAGTAAGGCATAGTGGCACCACTAATCCTTAATTTCAAACAGGTACTTGCCACTACTCCTTAATTCTGCCACTACTACTTAATTATTGCCACTGTCCCTTAACTTTTTCAAAATTGGCCACGATCCAGGTACGAACTGTACATTTGTTCGTAATTTAAATATTGTTAAAAAATAACAATCTGTAATAAAAGCCATAAAAGCCATTTAGTCTCTGAAGTAAGTATAACAAGCAAGTATAATGACATAAATTAATATCAGATTTTTCATCAAAAAATCATTTTTTAAATTTATTTTTGCGACCGAATGAATATCCCTCTACCACAAACATCCATATCTTTAGAATGCCACTACTCCTTAAAATAATCCTGTGGATGACCCTGAGACATGTTTCAACCGTGTGATCCAACGTTTGCTTATGGAGATGTATAAACAGGTCCCTAAATCATCGTCTTGCCAAGAACCATTGGGTGTATTTTAAGACGTTTATCAGAAATTATCAGTATATCCTATATTATCGATTGTTTTTAAATAGGAAACGTGCTCTCCACGGGGATACAATGGTTGTATATTCCGATATATAGGGAAACTATAAAGATAAAACAAAATCAAGAACCATTTAAACGTGTTCATGCTCCTATGTATTGCGATATGCCCCCACAATATACTTGGATATGAATGTTCCCTGTGTATTTAAGGGTGCCCCACAATGTACCAATATGTACTTGGATATGCATGTTCCCTGTGTATTTAAGGGTGTCGCACAATGTACCACAATGTACTTGGATATGCATGTTTTCTGTGTATTTAAGGGCGCCCCACAATGTAGTTGGATATGAATGTTCCCTGTGTATTTAAGGGTGCCCCACAATGTACCACTATGTACTTGGATATGCATGTTCCCTGTGTATTTAAGGGTGTCGCACAATGTACCACAATGTACTTGGATATGCATGTTTTCTGTGTATTTAAGGGCGCCCCACAATGTAGTTGGATATGAATGTTCCCTGTGTATTTAAGGGTGCCCCACAATGTACCACTATGTACTTGGATATGCATGTTCCCTGTGTATTTAAGGGTGTCGCACAATGTCGCACAATGTACTTGGATATGCATGTTTTCTGTGTATTTAAGGGCGCCCCACAATGTAGTTGGAGATGCATGTTCCCTGTGTATTTAAGGGTGTCCCACAATGTACCACAATGTACTTGGATATGCCTGTTCCCTGAGTATTTAAAAGTGCCCCACAAGGTACCATAATGTACTTGGAGAAGCATGTTCCCTGTGTATTTAAGATTGCTCCACAATGTACTTGGAGAAGCATGTTCCCTGTGTATTTAAGGTTGCTCCACAATGAACTTAGAAATGCATGTTTCCTGTGTATTTAAGGGTGTCCCACAATGTACCACAATGAACTTGGATATACATGTTCCCTGTGTATTTAACAGTGTCCCACATGTACCACAAGGAATGTGTATTTAAGGGCACCCCACAATGTACTTGGAGATGCATGTTCCCTGTGTATTTAAGGGTGTCCCACAATTTACTTGGAGATGCCTGCTCCATGTGTATTTAAAGGGTGCCCAACAATATACTTGGACATGTATGTTCCCTGTGTATTTAAGGGAGCCCCACAATGTACTTGGAGAAGCATGTTCCCTGTGTATTTAAGGGCGCCCAACAATGTACTTGGAGATGCACGTTCCCTGCGTATTTAAGGGCGCCCCACAATGTACCACAATGTACATAGAGAAGCATGTTCCCTGTGTATTTAAGGGTGCCCCACAATGTACTTGGAGATGCATATTCCCTGTGTATTTAAGGATGTCCCAAAATGTACCACAATATACTTGGATATGTTTGTTCCCTGTGTATTTAAGGGTGTCCCACAATGTACCACAATGTTCTTGTATATACATGTTCCCTGTGTATTTAACAGCGTCCCACATGTACCACAATGAATGTGTATTTAAGGGCGCCCACAATGTACGTCGAGATGCATGTTCCCTGTGTATTTAAGGTTGCCTCACAATGTACTTGGAGATGCATGTTCACTGTGTATTTAAGGGCGTCCCACAATGTACTTGGAGATGCATGTTCCCTGTGTATTTAAGGGTGTTTCACAATGTACCTAGAGATGCATGTTCCCTGTGTATTTAAGGGTTCCCCCACACTATACTTAGAGATATATTTTCCCTGTATGTTTAGGGGTGTCCCATAATGTACCACAATGTACTTGGAGATGGATGTACCCTGAGTATTTAAGGGTTCCCCACAATGTACTCGGAGATGCATGTTCCGTGTGTATTTAAGGGTGACCAACAAATAACTGGAGATGCATGATTCATGTGTATTTAAGGGTGACCCATAACGTACCTAGAGATGCATGTTCCCTGTGTATTTAAGGGTTCCCCCACAATATACTTAGAGATGTATGTTCCCTGTATATTTAGGGGTGTCCCATAATGTACCACAATGTACTTGGAGATGCATGTTCCCTGTGTATTTAAGGGTTCCCCCACAACGTACTTAGGGATGCATGTTCCCTGTGTATTTAAGGGTGTTTCACAATGTACCTAGAGATGCATGTTCCCTGTGTATTTAAGGGTTCCCCCACAATATACTTAGAGATGTATGTTATCTGTATAGTTAGGGGTGTCCCATAATGTACCACAATGTACTTGGAGATGCATGTTCCCTGTGTATTTAAGGGTGCCCCACAACATACTTAGGGATGCATGTTCCCTGTGTATTTAAGGGTGTTTCACAATGTACCTAGAGATGCATGTTCCCTGTATATTTAAGGGTTGCCCTACAATATACTTAGAGATGTATGTTCCCTGTATATTTAGGGGTGTCCCATAATGTACCACAATGTACTTGGAGATGCAAGTTCCGTGTGTATTTAAGGGTGACCAACAAATACCTGGAGATGCATGATTCCTGTGTATTTAAGGGTGCCCCATAATTTACCTAGAGATGCATGTTCCCTGTATATTTAAGGGTGTCCCATAATGTACCACAATGAACTTGGAGATGCATGTTCCGTGTGTATTTAAGGGTTCCCCACAATGTACTTGGAGATGCATGTTCCCTGTGTATTCAAGGGTGCGTCACAATGTACCTAGAGATGCATGTTCTCTGTGTATTTAATGATGCCCACAATGTACTTAGAGATGCATGTTAACTGTGTACTAGTATGTAAGGGTGCCCCACAATGTACTTGGAGATGCATGTTACCTGTGTATTTAAGGATGCTCCACAATATACTTGGAGATGCATGTAACCTGTGTATTTAAGGGTGCCCAACACTGTACTTTGAGATGCATGTTACCTGTGTATTTAAGGATGCCCCGCAATGTACTTGGAGATGCATGTTCCCTGTGTATTTAAGGATGTCACACAATGTACTTAGAGATGCATGTTCCCTGTGTATTTAAGGGTGCCCACAATGTACTCGGAGATGCATGTTCCGTGTGTATTTAAGAGTGCCCCAAAATGTACTCCAATATGCATGTTCCGTGTGTATTTAAGTGTGCCCAACAATGTACCTGGAGATACATGAGTCCTGTGTATTTAAGGGTGCCCCACAATGTACCTAAATATGCATATTCCCTGTGTATTTAAGGGTGCCCCATAATGTACCTAGAGATGCATATTCCCTGTGTATTCAATGCTGCCCCACAATGGACTTAGAGATGCATGTTCCCTGTGTATTTAAGGATGCCTCACAATGTACTTCGAGATGCATGTTCCCTGTGTATTTAAGGATGCCCCAGAATGTACATAGAGATGCATGTTCCCTGTGTATTTAAGGGTGCCCCACAATGTAATCGGAGATGCAAGTTCCGTGTGTATTTAAGGGTGACCAACAAATACCTGGAGATGCATGATTCCTGTCTATTTAGGGGTGTCCCATAATGCACCACGATGTACTTGGACATGCAAGTTCCGTGAGTATTTAAGGGTGACCAACAAATACCTGGAGATGCATGATTCCTGTGTATTTAAGGGTGCCCCAAAATGTACCTAGAGACGCATGTTCCCTGTGTATTTAAAGGTGCCCCACAACGTACTTAGGGATGCATGTTCCCTGTGTATTTAAGTGTGCTTCACAATGTACCTAGAGATGCATGTTCCCTGTGTATTTAAGGGTTCCCCCACAATGTACATAGAGATGTATGTTCCCTGTATATTTAAGGGTGTCCCATAATGTACAACAATGTACTTGGAGATGCATGTTCCCTGTGTATTTAAGGGTTCCCCACAATGTACTCGGAGATGCAAGTTCCGTGTGTATTTAAGGATGACCAACAAATACCTGGAGATGCATGATTCCTGTGTATTTAAGGGTGACCCATAATGTACCTAGAGATGCATGTTCCCTGTGTATTTAAGGGGGCCCCACAACGTACTTAGGGATGTATGTTCCCTGTGTATTTAAGGGTGCTTCACAATGTACCTAGAGATGCATGTTCCCTGTGTATTTAAGGGTTCCCCCACAATGTACTTAGAGATGTATGTTCGCTGTATATTTAAGGGTGTCCCATAATGTACCACAATGTACTTGGAGATGCATGTTCCATGTGTATTTAAGGGTTCTCACAATGTACTCCGAGATGCATGTTCCCTGTGTATTAAGGGTTCCCCACAATGTACTTGGAGATGCATGTTCCCTGTGTATTTAAGTTTTCCCCACAATGTAATTAGAGATGCATGTTCCCTGTATATTTAAGGGTGCGTCCCAATGTACCTAGAGATGCATGTTCCCTGTGTATTTAAGGATGCCCCAAAATGTACTTAGAGATGCATGTTAACTGTGTTCTAGTATTTAAGGGTGCCCCACACTGTACTTGGAGATGCATGTTAACTGTGTACTAGTATTTAAGGGTGCCCCACACTGTACTTGGAGATGCATGTTACCTGCGTATTTAAGGGCGCCCCAAAATGTACTTGGAGATGAATGTTAACTGTGTATTTAAGGATGCCCCACAATGTACTTAGAGATGCATGTTAATTTTACTAGTATTTAAGGGTGCTCCACAATGTACTTGGAGATGCATGTTCCCTGTGTATTTAAGGTTTAATCCTGTAACTCTCACACGTATCATTGTAGAATACGTTACATAATATGCTGATTAAATCACAAATTGATTTCTTCTTCAAAAATGGGTGGTGTTATTTGTTCTTATTTACGTGCTTTGCATTATATTCACATTGGTCTACTGTTGAGGTAACACAACATAAGAGAACCGAAATAATATGTGTGTTTTTTTCACTTACTTTTTGGAAGAAAAAAAAAGGCTTTCTTGATTGATTATGGATTCTATTTTTTTGAAAATTTATAACGCTGTTTGCTTCGTTTTATTGAGAAACAGCGTTTAACTGTACTTATAAATCGGATTGTCTTCATTTACATTTGCAGTTTCCTATCAGCGGCTTTTGTCAATTAAGAACTTGATTTTTCAGTGATAATAACGTATTAGTGCATTACATTGTCGTAACGTTGAATAGCGATCCCTGTTAAAACTAGGCCTCATGTTACATTTCACGACATTGAGGTATGTTTTCAATAGTTGAAGTTGAAAAATAACTTTAATTACAACTTTAAGCTTTACAACCACCCACTTTAGTCCTCTTGGTCTATGCCTTTAGATTATTACTGACATAAACGTGTTTTTTTATATACGAACACTTGAAATACGTGACATATATTTCCAC
This sequence comes from Cyrtodaria siliqua, assembly GCA_037043455.1. Taxonomy (NCBI): domain Eukaryota; kingdom Metazoa; phylum Mollusca; class Bivalvia; order Adapedonta; family Hiatellidae; genus Cyrtodaria; species Cyrtodaria siliqua. Next base: position 20,762 of record JAWPHD010003247.1, on the reverse strand, counting down.
AATCAATCTAGCTTCTACGGATTATGTTTCGCATTAGGATTTCCGTTATCTTGGATACAGTGGCGATTTCACACTAGTCATATGTACGGGTCATGTTTCATTCCCAGGATTGCGTGTCGACTTATGTAGTGGGTATACCCTGCAAAACAAATTAGTTTAAAACCGACTTTAAGATTATCGATCGTCACTATCATTATCAAATATGTATCTATGATTAACGACCGTCACTATCATTGTCAAATATGTATCTATGATTATCGAATGTAACTATCATTATCAATTATGTATCTATGATCATGAATATCGACCGTCACTATCATTATCAATGTTGATTTTTTTCTAAAGCGTCTTTTTCGTATTAGGTGCAGCCGTCCCAAATAACAGAAGCATATTCAAGTAGTGGTCTCAAAAACGACAAATATGTTGTTTAAAGCTTTACGACTGATTAAGAACTTTATTTTCCGCATCATTCCTAATAGTTTAGAGGCTGACGTAGTAACATTGGTAATATGTTCGTGCCATTTACCGCCATTACTAAGCGTTAAACCCAAGTGTTTATGGTGTTCAACAAAGTTAACTGGCATATTATTAAAATCAACGAAAGCTGTTGTATATTTCTTTTAAGAGTAAAAATAATAGCTTCAGTTTTAGTTGGATTAAAATCGACAAGCTACTGTTTAGACCAAGCAGCTATAATATTAAGATCGTGATTTAAGATTCCCTCAAGGACGAAGTACTTGCAAGAGGTGTATCATTTGCAAAAATACGAGTTATACTAAGAAGATTGTCAGCAATGTCGTTGATATATATAAGAAACAATAATCGACACAAGACTGACCCTTGAGGGACACCAGCAGATATCCCTTTAATGTTCGAGTAACTAGAACCGATAAATACCTTTTGGGTACGTTCTGTTAAATAACTTTCGATCCTTTTTAGAATATTGCCATTAATACCATTTTGTCTGAGCTTACTCGATCAAATTCCCACGACACATCACCGAAAATTACACACATGAATTGGTTAGAATCTATACCTTGACAAATTTCGTGATGCATATCAATCAGTTGATAAACAGTAGAATGTCCTTTTTAAAAACCCGGATTGCAGATTATAAAAATAAAATTATTTGCAATGAAAAAAGTATACAAGTGTTTATTAACAATCCTTTCCATTAATTTACCAGCACAACTAAACAAGGCTATTGGTCCGTAATAAACAAGGCTATTGGTCCGTAATAAACAAGGCTATTGGTCCGTAATTTGAGGTTACGTTTGAGTCTCCTTTCTGATCATGGCAAATTTCCATTTATCTGGACATTTACATTCTGTGAGTAATTAGTAAACAATAATGCCAAATGTTTAGAAATAGAATGTTTTGTATTTTGTAAGATTGTGTGGCTTATGTTGTCCTCACCAACTGCTTTATTTGGATTTAATGTAGAAATTACATCTAAATATTTCAGTTTCGTTAATTTGCATATTTCTAAAAGAATTTTGTGTTTTAAGTGTATATTCTGCAAGTTGGACATTATCTTCATTCTCATCTGTTTAAGAAATAGAAACACAATAGTTTTTTAAACAGTTAGCGTTATCAACAGCACCGAAATAATACTCTTCTTCGCCGTTTGAAGATGTGGTTTTTAATGGCGGAATATTTTCAGAGTTTTTATTAGACCATCATAATTTGTTTCATTTTCATATTCATTGAGTGCATGTTATAAATAATCTCGTGATCCGTCTGATTAAAATATTTAAAAAAAAATATCCAAAATGTATAAGATAAAAATGTTCAATTAAATGCATTTTATAGGCATAAGGAAATTCAGCACTGTTGAAGTGAACATGATATCAGAAAGAATACAGTTTTTTACTCAAAGATGTCTTTGTTTTTTTATGTGTTTTCGTTATTTGATGTCATACATTCTATGAATTTGGGTATCCTAGTTTTGTTTCCGTAATACTTTGTTTATGTATCTAATTCTCAATTCTTTGTATATAATACATTCTAAAACAAAATGAAACTCGTCTTCATGTATATTACATACATTTTCTTTCATTTCGGTCTAATACTCTGAGACCTGTCTCTATCTGTAACGGCCAACGGACCATATCGCAGTGAATAAAAACTTATGTAATTGGTTCTCTAAGCATATAAACAAATATTTATGTACCAAAACACTAATACTTAAAATAAGTTAAAAGTCTTTAACGTGAAAAATAACATATTTAAATGTCGTTTGATATTCTAATGTTCTAGGTTTTTGGTCCCAATGTAAACAATGCGTCGATACGGTGCACCAGCATTTCCTCATGAGAGTAAACATTTCAGTGAGGTATTTACCGCTTTTATTTTTTGTTTCCCGTTCTGGAAATGAAAAACAATCATGTTTAAGCGTGGATAGTTGGTTGTTGTGAAGTTGTGGAAGAAAATATTACTTTCATGGAACAACAGACATCATAATAATTACCAGTATATACGACAATAATTATATGTGACATTTACGTCTCACACCACAATTACTTTTCCATAATTATGGTCCCATTGTACTGTTTTTGTTCGTGGCATAGAGATAAACAATATTTACAACATGTCGTTATGCTTAAATGCTTCATTGATCCAATGTCTGCAATTTAAAAAAAAAAAAATTCAATGTCAGGCGTCCAAATCATTTACGTTCTTCAAATAAATCGGATTTTTTAATACCCAAACCAAATATAGAACTTTTTAAAGGGAGTATGTCTTACTCTGGGGTAAAAGTATGGAATAACATTCCAAATGAAATAAGACAGAGCGAAAGTATTAAAAGTTTCACAGTAAATTATACTAAGTGGATAAATTCGAATCAACAGTCATAAAGCTAAAATTGTAAATATGGCCATATGTAAGTCTGTAAGTTAAACCTCTGCCGCCATATGTATGTATTATGTTGTTGTGTAACATTGTTATCATGTTGATCATGTTTATGAATAATGCTAACTTTGAATTTGTTATGCTGATTGTTATATTGCTATATAATTATGTATTTGTATGTATGTAAATATTGCTTTAGAGGGCCCCAAGGAAGATTAGTTTATACTAATTGGGTTACCCTCTGTAAATAAAGACTTTCATTCATTCAATAACAAATATGTATCTGGTTGAGAGAAAAAAATCATGTTCAAAATTTAGCATAATAAGATGACAAAAACACAACCCCGTGGTGATTAGACCCATGATGTGTAAAATGAGGCAGAATTAGCTAGAAATCGTATATCAACATGAAATGTTCTGTACCTCTTCCTCAAATGCTGTATATTTAGAACCTGGTAAGGATAAATCGTTGTATGCAATTGAAAGTCCTGTAACAAGTAGAAAAGAGGAACTATGACGTTGTTTTTTTACCTATATGTAGGGCACGAGTATTCAAGGGAGATAATAGTGTTTTGAGTCCTGAACCACTATTATCTTCAAGCAGTGTTGTCGTCTCTAAGTTATTGTCAGATAGATGGATATCTAAATCATAATAATAAAGCAATAAGAAATCTCATTTTCTCTGGCAACAAACAGAAACTTCTCTCTTATTTTACTATTGTTACATACAAATAATGGTGTATCTTTTGTTATATGTTTCTATAAATAATGACCCAATGATGTACATGTACCGAGTAGAAGTTATCAGTTCTGTTTGTGCTTTACATTAAAGTAGCCCGCCAACAACTGCCACATTTTACAACATATGTACACCGTTTCTAAACCTACTGATGACGAGGTACATATATAACTTGCATTTTTTGAGAATCCAAACTCTATAAACGGCTTTAACAGGCCAAGCCAAACCCCAAAACTAAAGCGTCGAATTAAGAGTTACCAACTCATCATTTTAGCGCATATGCAATCCATGGTATTTTAAGAACCCGTTAATAAACCTATACGTTTAATCTGCACATATACATTATTATATGATCTGAACACCTGGATAGAGTTTTGATCAACGGTTTTTGTAGTGTAATCTTTTCATTATTTGGCGGGTTAGTTTCTTTATGTTCATTGACAGTTTACATCAACTGGTATGATGAGTTGGAATTATATTCACTGCTGTTTTAGAGGAAAACACGGCAATTTATCAAGCATTGAAATTTGCGTGTCGATTTATTTATCTTCTGTCATCTTGACTTTAGACCTGCTTTTTTATTACTGTATTCTTACGATATCCGATACCGTGGTAAGCGATTCGCTGCTAAGGTACTTCTTGAGTACCTTCTAAGGTACTTCTTGCATAAAATTAAATAAAATGTCGAGTTCCCAGGGAACCAGGCTAAGCGGAAGTGACCGCTTCTTCTACACAGGTAGACGCTTATTTCCTGATCTGGTTCTCTGATCCACGAATAGGATGGAATAGAATAACTTTATCTTCCAATCATGGGCCACAAAAATGGCATTTTAATCACAGTAAAATGAACAACATAATGAAACATAACAAAAGCTTAATTCTGATTAGCATAATAACAGTAAAATGAAATGACGATGCTCGCTTCTTCTACTCATCAATCGGGTAAAACGACCAATCTAATCAGAGTTATGGTTATATACCGGCTGGCGCTTGTTCCCCTTCTACACAGATAGCCGTTTGTTTCGGGCATGTACTTCCCGAGATAGGTGTTGACACGTTTGTTGACACTGTTATGTCAATTGATATTCCATCATAATTCAATGGTTTAGTTCATGAAAAGATGTAGTATTTTATGTTAAATGTCATTCTTTGTGTATGTATTAATATATTTGTTTCAAATTGAATATAATAAATTAATAATATAATCTAAATGTATATTTGTCGATTTGATATACCTTAGCTTAAATGGATACTTCCACATACACAGCTGATACAATAGACTGCTCCACATCTAAGGTTATTTGAGTGAACTGGGACATGAACAGTAAAGCAATCTATTGATTTAGACCATGGAGGGATCCATTATAGTATAGATTTGACACGCTGCTGTCGAAGTAATTGAAATTACAAGATCGAGGTTTATTCTTTAAGCTGTTATTGGCGAAATGTTGTTATCTTAACAGAAAAGAAACTAATTATTTACTGTTATATATTACCCACAGTCTGTATCGAAGGACAAATAAGGTGATTGTTCTCAATGCCCTCATCACAACAGGGTCCTTATATCTTATATATGGACCCTGATCACACGTATCGCAAAAATATCATATTTAGGATTGTTACCTGCAGAGATCTAAGAAGCAGATTAATAGGTTACGTCTCTGTTACCTTTTGTTTGATTTGATTTACTGTTACTCCCACCATCACTCCGCACCCCACACCCACGACCCGTGTCGTAAACATGTCATGGGTGGGATTGTTACCAGTTATTAGTCTTGATCTTCTTCGACGATTGATTGTACATACAAACGTATTGACTATTGGTGCAGGAAAAAAATGAAACCGGAAACAGGTGTCTGTAATTATTTTTATTACAATATTTTTGACCCCCCATATTTAGTTCGTCTATATAATGATGAAGTTTCCCTTTGTTTTATTTATTAATTTAGTGTCTTTCTGCCGTTCTGTTTATGTTCAATATCTTCGTCTGTATCAGCCAATCGGAAACGATTCAGAATCTAGGTAAAATGGTCGCCGCGTCATTTTTTTTTTAGAAGAGCTGTTCTAGACATTTGTTGCGAAAACAAACAAGCGTCGCAGATGATCTAGACTAACATGTTATTTGATTTTAATTACTGTTAACTGTTTTAAATTAATTGTTATATGTTATCCCCAAAACTCTATCCTATTATGAGATTCCCCTCTTTCCCCTATCTCCTCATTATAGTTACCTAACAAGGCAAAAATAGTTTCGTCTAACTGCACCATAAATTTAAATATACTATTGGTGCAATATAGTCAACTGTCAATAATATGCAAAACCAATTTACTTTATACTATTCTTATAATTAATTCTTATAATTAATATTAATAATAGAACACATTACGTGGTACGAGTATTAACTTGCATACCCCATCCAACCCCTTCTCCAAGAAGCGAAAACGGGTTTGGCTGCTAATATAATTGTTCCCATCGCTTAATGCAATTAAGGCGGGACCACGTAATGAAAGATAAAATATGTAGAAACGTTTTACGGGACGCCGTGAGATTTTAAAATACAAGATTGTCATGTGTCCCTTTAATTCAGGCATAATGGTGATGCATTTGGTGACTACTCATTACAACAAACCACTGAACATTACAAGATGTCAAGTCTTTAAGTAATTACAATGTTCTAGACTTGTCTTATGCATTCATATATGCATGATCATCTTTGTGTAATACGTATATTGCCTATTCATGTTGTCTGGTTTGTTATAGAATATATAGCCTGGAGTGAGTTTCTTTATTTACTGTGTCCCGTTTTATTCGGATGATAATAGGGTAAGAGTGAGGTTTGGTGCAACCTAGAACCTGGATTAAACCCACCATCATCGCCAACACCAACCCACCCAGTGGCCTTTTTATCATTGACCGTTCCAAGGCTGCAGCCTACTCAACTCTTGGCACATACCATGCTATATATCATTGAAATTGGTGTTTTTTCGATGCGTGCTTTTGGTTGACTGTGGTACTTAAATGTTACATTACCTGTTCGACTTTTAAATCTACTTTTGTTTATGAAAGTCGATATGAATTCTAGTACGTGTACACTGATGTCTCTTGTAGGAATGAACCATGACGCCAATGCATCGTTATCCTGCAATGTACACGGCTGGTAATCAGTGGAGCTACCTCCGTTTGGAGGTTTATGCAAATGTGTTCCATCACCACTTCCGAGGTAGTTCCAACGCCAAATATAAAGGTAAACAAGGTGGGTATGAATTGATATTTCTTCGTTATTTTTTTATTTGCCTCAATATCACAAATCCGGAAATGCAGTTCCGTGAAGTTATGTTTAAGCTTCGCACACGGTCAACAACAATTCTAGATATATGCATAATTTAACGCCAGGGACTTTAAGCTCGTTCGAACTTTGCAGTTTTTTCTAAACTTGATCGTCTCCACTGAGGTTTACGCCCATCGTTTTGCTTCTTTACGCTATCGACATGTCAACCAGTTGGTGTCCATATACTTCCTGTTGACAAAATAATAACATTGGGAACGTTTCATGGGGTGAAATACGCGATGTCGTAAAAGAGATAGTTCCAATGCCAGTGAGAGAGTTCCAGTGCCATGGAGATAGCTAATTGACAATTTATGAGGATGTTATTTCTTACCATTTCGCACGACATTGCTCTTGGTTAAAACACAATTTGAGACCCGTCAACTTTCTATCCGTTTAGTGTCTGTAATATAGATAACGTACTCACTCACCCCGGCGTCCACGCCCTTAGTCTCATGTGAGATAATACATGCATGTATTTTGTGTACAGTTTAAATAATTAATTTGAAAAAAAATTATAACTAAGTAAAATGGTAATTTCCTAACTATACCTTTTGTAGAAACGCGTGCTTATTATATGCAACGTCTTTGATCCTGTCCTTTCGATATTTTATACGCAAAGGGACGAGTTTTGGCTTGGAAGTGTGTAAATTGTGCTTCTTCTGTAAACCTGCGTAAGTTTACAGAAAGTAATTCGTTTTTTCCCACTGATATGGACTAAAACGTATTGACATATCTGAACATCCTAGCATACGACATGTTTGTAATGCATAACTATAAGTAAAATAAAAGTACCTACCGTTTCTTCATTGCGTAAAAACCGGAACCGATTTGAAACAACGCCCGACTTGGTGACTGCCGGTTATACGGTGCGATATAAAAACGAAAATTAATCTTTAATGCTAAATTGAACTTCAATAATGTTTTTGTTATCAAATTTACTAGGTTATTCGATATGACAGTTTTTGTTTTATATTATGGCCTTCATAAAGGTGCACATGCAAGCTGCTTATTGCCTGTTTAGTGGTAACCTAACCTGGCTAAGATGTGTGCGCGTAATGTATATTAATGAAGGAAATGTGATTTAATTGTATCAATATAGATGTATACTCCCCATGAATCATCACGTTTCATGTAATGAACACATCGACATTGAATAAAAGCAGTGATATATATATATATATATATACGGCGACAGCTGTTCCTGGTAATTTATTTTCTATTGATTCATCGTGCAAACTTTATTCAGTCTGCGCTTTCCATCGCGGTAGCACAGTTTGGGTCAGATAAAACATCGGCAGTGATCCATTGTGTTTATAAGTTATTCCTTCAATGGAAATTTGTTTCTAAAAAGTTATTTTTAGATATTATTCGCATAAATGGAAAATAGAATTTAAACATACAACTATTCACACAAGAGGTAATTGCTTCGTTTTTGTTTATTCACTAACTACAAATTGATTATTGTTTCATCTCGCTGGTTAATGGTGTTTAAATTAACCAACGCAATGAGACCATACTCTATTTGTTTTGTAGCATGTCCATTTCAGCTCCCTGCCATACTCTAACTTCCAGTAACTGGTAGTTGTAGCATGGTCAATGAAATTCCATTTGTAATAGCACAGGTGTAAATCGTTAAATTGAAAATAACACCTGTCAGAATAAATGGTGTAGTGAAATTCCCTTTGTAATAGCACAGGTGTAAATCGTTTAATTGAAAATAACACCTGTCAGAATAAATGGTGTACTACAACTACAAGTTATTGGAAGTTAGAGTATGGCAGGGAGCTGAAATGGACATGCTACGTAATAGATATAGTCTGGTCTCGGCGAGTTGGCTTATTTAAACACCGAGATGGGCGTAGCCCATCGAGGTGTTTAAATAACCAACGAGCTGAGACAGACTCTATCTTTTTTGTAGCATGGTGTACTTAGTAACACTGTGACGTCATAGTGACCGTACTCTAAATTCCAATATCCGGTAGTTGTAGTACGGTAAAGCCACGCCCCTTTAGTTATCCTAAATTAAACGATTTAATGCTCTGCATTCATCAAAGGAAATGTCACCGACCATGCTACAATGTTTTTTGTAGGTTTTTCGTAACCACTCGGCCACGGGCGCCCCGGTACTGTGGGTATAAGTTGTGTATTGGTGTACGGTACTGTGAGTATACGTTGCGTAGTAACATATGGTACTGTGAGTATACGCTGTTTAGTAACGTACGATAATGTTAGTATAAGTTGTGTAGTAGCGTACAGTACTGTGCGTATACGTTGTGTATTGGTGTACGGTACTGTGAGTATACGTTGTGTAATGGTGTATGATACTGTGAATCTAATTTTTGTAGTAGCGTACGGTACTGTGAGTATACGTTGTGTAGTGGCGTACGGTACTGTGAGTATACGTTGTGTAGTAGCGTACGGTGATGTGAGTATCAGTTGTGTATTGGTGTACGGTACTGTGAGTATACGTTGTGTATGTAACCCTATGGGGTCGTATTACATGCAACAAGGTCCGGACTTCGCGTTGTGATTTTGATAATTTATTGGTACATATAAAACAGTCCGAACAATTACAAATTCATATTACACTATGAACATCCTGTTATATATATACATATCCGTTTCGTATAGTGGTTTTCAGTACTTCCACTTGTTAACTACTTAAATAGTCTCTATTATTAAATATCATTGGTTCACACAAAATATTTAGAAACTTTCAAATGTCCAAATCCTCTAATTATTATGTGCCGCTGAACAACTTCCCTACTACTAGCTTTCATAGTATAGTCTAACTTATCCCACACCCTGTCTAAGATCGCGGGGATCCATCTCGCGGATACTCAAGACCAATACCAACAGCCAACTCTCGGCTGTGACTACCGACTTTCCACTCTGCTAGACTTTCCGTGCGCTCAATATATCTATATTTAGGCGCCCTCTCAACATGTTTAAAAGTCGTTTAAACAAACATTGGTTACGACACCCCACTAAATTTTCTCCAAGTTTCATATAACAACCGGAAGTCAAAAAAACGAATAGTTTGAAAAAGCACTATCAAGAAGTACCTTATAATCGCTTACAACGGTATCTACTACAGTAAGAATACAGTAAGAATATTATACTAGAAAATTACCCAGACTACCTTTCAGCAGTTAGTCATGGCCCCACATATGGACATCGATCTGTGTAGCTACAGGTTAACGCCATGGTGATTGCATCATTGTATGCATACACTAAACACAAGACATTTCGGCGAATGGTCTCCCCTAATATGGCAATACCTCTTCACTCCCAGACTTCATAGTTTTCCAGAAACTTCCAGAGAAACTAAGTTTAGAGCAAGTAAACAATAACAGGTGTTCAGATGATTAACTGACATTCTAACACAACCTGCGAAGTCTTTCATATACACAAAGAAGAGAGACAGCTGTATGTTATTCTACGATACAATACAGTAGTTCCGTTAATTCCCCACGTATGGAAGCGCCACGTTACATGACGTCACTTGGTAGTGTATTTGAACATATTGTACCGCGCAGAACTTTGAATACAGGGGGCACCCAATCTAACAGCCTGTAAACATAGCAGCCTGATTACCTTGACCTCCGAGATATAGTGCCCCCACAATAGCGTAAATAATGGGATTATTGTTGTGTTAGAATCGAAATAACAAATGCGTACCTGTATTTGATCGTTGAATAAAATACAGTTAGTCGTTCGGATGCGAGTAATTAAATCACTCGTGCTAAAGCACTCGTGATTTAATTACTACGCATTCGGACTCCTAACTGTATTTTATTCACCGATAAAACACAGGTACGTATTTATTATTTCTTAAGTATTAGGAAACTCCCAATGCATGATCAATTATAATAGGGATTTAACAGGGGTGTACTTTAACTCTAATTGTGTTTATAAACTGTTATTAGGTTAGGTACAATGGCGAGGCCGTAGTGTTACAGTGTAGTGGAGTATAGTACTGTGAGTATACGTTACGTAGTAACTTACGGTACTGTGAGTATACGTTGTGTAGTGGTGTATGGTACTGTGAGTATACGTTGTGTAGTGGTGTATGGTACTATGAGTATACGTTGTGTCTAATTGTGTTAACTTATAAACTCCTATTAGGTTAAGTACAATGGCGAGGCCTAGTGTTACAGTATAGTGGTGTATGGTACAGTGAGTATACGTTATGTAGTAACCTACGGTACTGTGAGTATAAGTTATGTATTACGTTTTGTACTGTGAGTGTATGTTGTGTAGTGGTGTATGGTACTATGAGATACGTTGTGTCTAATTGTGTTACATTTATAAACTGTAATTAGGTTAAGTACAATGGCGAGGCCTAGTATTACAGTGTAGTAGTATGGTACTGTGAGTATACGTTATGTAGTAACCTACGGTACTGTGAGTATACGTTGTGTAGTGGTGTATGGTACTATGAGATACGTTGTGTCTAATTGTGTTACATTTATAAACTGTAATTAGGTTAAGTACAATGGCGAGGCCTAGTGTTACAGTGTAGTGGTGTATGGTACTGTGAGTATACGTTATGAAGTAAACTACGGTACTGTCAGTATACGTTGTGTAGTGGTGTATGGTACTATGAGTATACGTTGTGTAGTAGCGTACGGTACTGTGAGTATAAGTTATGTAGTACGTTTTTTGTACTGTGAGTGTATGTTGTTTAGTAGTGTACATACATACACTGTGCTTTGAGTATACGTTGTGTAAAACCGTACTGTGAATATAGGTTTTTATAAACGTGGAATGTCATTCTCACATAAATTGTTTCTCCCATATAATAATCCTAATCATTATCTAAATCTGTATATAATGTCAAGTTGTTATGTTTTCATGACAATTGCCTGCCAGAACTGTTCATAGTAGGAAAAATGTTACTTAAATCAAATAGTAATAAAACAAATGTTTACTAGGCCAATACTTATTTTATTTTAGCCGTGTTGATACTGGATTGATATGTGTGCAGGATGTTATACAAATGGATGGTAGACATACATATAGGAGTTAACACAGTAAGTTGTAATGTTGTAATTGTTGTGTGTATAATATTATATCCATGATGTGTTTATATGAATACCAAAGCAGTTTTTTCTTTTTATCAAGAGCAACTGCCGTTATTACTGGAGAATCGTGTTTCCTTTTAATAAATCATTGAAATTGACTTAAAAATGACACTTTCGCGATTTTGCTGTCCCCTAAATTTATCTTTAGTTGTGTAAGCCAGTAATATTCCTAAACGGCTTCCAAATGACACAAGTTATACATATTTAATATATTTTAAACATCCTAGGGGCATATTAAGCTGCCATCCTATGAAGTGTGAGCATCAAGTACTCAGAAATTGACGAGTTTAATGGCAGTAGACGTAGCATTTTAGTACAATTCAATTTCAGTTGAATCCAGATGTGTACTAATGCAAAAGGTTACCTATTCCATTACAGTTACTTTGTTAATTTGTAGTTGTTAATAATTTTGACAAAAATTTATTTTTTATCTGAAAGGAAAATGTGCCTAAAAATGAAACCAAAAAACATATTTAATATACATGTTATGCAATTTGGCTTTCAAAACTTACCAAATTAATTGTTTATTGTTCATTATTCAAGTAATTTGTGTTAACATTCCTTTTTAACATATCAACAATTAAGTTCTTCACAATCATCAGATACTTTAACTTTAAATGCCCTTATAAATTGAATTTGAGAATACAATATATACGTTTCAATTTTATGAAGAAGAATATACTTTCGGGTGTTAAATAAAATCTGTTCCATTCAATACCTGCTTTTAAAAAGTTGTTTGTGAAAAGAAAATCCGAATTTATGACGATTTCAATAAAAAAAACGTTTTACTAACCAACAATTAATAAACATGTTAAAAGTTTATATTATATATTTTGTGTTGAATTATAGAAAATTCCCAGTTTGAGAAAATCTATAACATATCCCTTCCTCTACTGTGCTATCTCGCCTAATGCGCAAGACACAGTAGCCAAATGTTATGAACTAAACGATAGACGTCACGATATTACGTCACGAATTGACGTCATAACATTACTCATAACATTATCATTGAAATTGACTTAAAAATGACACTTTCGCGATTTTGCTGTCCCCTAAATTTATCTTTAGTTGTGTAAGCCAGTAATATTCCTAAACGGCTTCCAAATGACACAAGTTATACATATTTAATATATTTTAAACATCCTAGGGGCATATTAAGCTGCCATCCTATGAAGTGTGAGCATCAAGTACTCAGAAATTGACGAGTTTAATGGCAGTAGACGTAGCATTTTAGTACAATTCAATTTCAGTTGAATCCAGATGTGTACTAATGCAAAAGGTTACCTATTCCATTACAGTTACTTTGTTAATTTGTAGTTGTTAATAATTTTGACAAAAATTTATTTTTTATCTGAAAGGAAAATGTGCCTAAAAATGAAACCAAAAAACATATTTAATATACATGTTATGCAATTTGGCTTTCAAAACTTACCAAATTAATTGTTTATTGTTCATTATTCAAGTAATTTGTGTTAACATTCCTTTTTAACATATCAACAATTAAGTTCTTCACAATCATCAGATACTTTAACCTTAAATGCCCTTATAAATTGAATTTGAGAATACAATATATACGTTTCAATTTTATGAAGAAGAATATACTTTCGGGTGTTAAATAAAATCTGTTCCATTCAATACCTGCTTTTAAAAAGTTGTTTGTGAAAAGAAAATCCGAATTTATGACGATTTCAATAAAAAAAACGTTTTACTAACCAACAATTAATAAACATGTTAAAAGTTTATATTATATATTTTGTGTTGAATTATAGAAAATTCCCAGTTTGAGAAAATCTATAACATATCCCTTCCTCTACTGTGCTATCTCGCCTAATGCGCAAGACACAGTAGCCAAATGTTATGAACTAAACGATAGACGTCACGATATTACGTCACGAATTGACGTCATAACATTACTCCGCGCTGTCGCCAAAGGGGTGACAGAAGAAGGAATACTGTGTCAAAAGACGATTGGAAAGAAATTCATCACAGAATTTATATTATATAGTTTAATTAACATTTTTGTCGTGATACGGAATATAATTCACTCGTGAGAAATATTCTTGCGATATAGAAACTCGTGCGAAAACGCACTCGTTTCTATATCGCAAGAATCTTTCTCACTCGGGAATTATTTCCCGTATCACTTCAATAATGTTAATTAAACTCTATATATTGTATTTTTCAGCTTAAAAATGTAATAAATAACAATGTATTGCTTCTTACAAGAAACATATTAAATATTCTGAATAACCTATATAGCCTAGTTTAAAATAGCTCGTTATATTGAACGATATATCACTGTAATTTTTGCAACGTTAGGAGAATAAGAATTGCGCATTGCGTTTTGTAACGTATGCATGCAACGTTAGGAGAGTAAGCAAAGCAATGCGAAAGATTTCAGATGTGTGCGTTATTTTCACAGTTTAGGGGTATTAGAATAGAAATAGAACATCGTTTACGGTGAATTATCTATAATATATCACGGTGTGTCGTTCAATTGTAAACAATAATTTCACTCGCCTCACGAGCCCGAGTGAAATCATTGTTTACAGTTGAACTCCAAACCGTGATATATTAAACGATAATTCACAGTAAACGATGTTCTATTTCTTAATTTTAACACCTCTAAATAAGGTGCATACCATGCTTTTCATTTTATATTATATATTCTGTGATGAATTATAGAAATTTCCCAGTTTGAGAAAAACTATAACATATCCCTTCCTCTACTGTGCTATCTCGCCTAGTGTGCCAGATAGCACAGTAGCCAAATGTTATGAACTAAACGATAGACGTCACGATATTACGTCACGAATTGACGTCACGGTATTACTCCGCGATGTCGCCAAAGGAAGGACAGAAGAAGGAATACTTGTGTCAAAAGACGATTGGAAAGAAATTCATCACAGAATATATATTATATAGTTTAATTAACATTTTTGTCGTGATACGGAAAAAAATTCACTCGTGGGAAATATTCTTGCGATATAGAAACTCGTGCGAAAACGCACTCGTTTCTATATCGCAAGAATCTTTCTCACTCGGGAATTATTTCCCGTATCACTTCAATAATGTTAATTAAACTCTATATATTGTATTTTTCAGCTTAAAAATGTAATAAATAACAACGTATTGCTTCTTACAAGAAACATATTAAATATTCTGAATAACCTATATAGCCTAGTTTAAAATAGCTCGTTATATTGAACGATATATCACTGTAATTTTTGCAACGTTAGGAGAATAAGAATTGCGCATTGCGTTTTGTAACGTATGCATGCAACGTTAGGAGAGTAAGCAAAGCAATGCGAAAGATTTCAGATGTGTGCGTTATTTTCACATTTTAGGGGTATTAGAATAGAAATAGAACATCGTTTACGGTGAATTATCTATAATATATCACGGTGTGTCGTTCAATTGTAAACAATAATTTCACTCGCCTCACGAGCCCGAGTGAAATCATTGTTTACAGTTGAACTCCAAACCGTGATATATTAAACGATAATTCACAGTAAACGATGTTCTATTTCTTAATTTTAACACCTCTAAATAAGGTGCATACCATGCTTTTCATTTTATATTATATATTCTGTGATGAATTATAGAAATTTCCCAGTTTGAGAAAAACTATAACATATCCCTTCCTCTACTGTGCTATCTCGCCTAGTGTGCCAGATAGCACAGTAGCCAAATGTTATGAACTAAACGATAGACGTCACGATATTACGTCACGAATTGACGTCACGGTATTACTCCGCGATGTCGCCAAAGGAAGGACAGAAGAAGGAATACTTGTGTCAAAAGACGATTGGAAAGAAATTCATCACAGAATATATATTATATAGTTTAATTAACATTTTTGTCGTGATACGGAAAAAAATTCACTCGTGGGAAATATTCTTGCGATATAGAAACTCGTGCGAAAACGCACTCGTTTCTATATCGCAAGAATCTTTCTCACTCGGGAATTATTTCCCGTATCACTTCAACAATGTTAGTTAAACTCTATATATTACATAACGTATCTGATGCAACTGAAGTAAGTTGTTTGTTCTAAATGTATAAATATCATGTTTAATGTCAAATTTTGCATCATTCACATTTATTTCTATGTTGTATTGATATTGCTTGATAAGTTTATGTTAATAAAGTTAAGGCATTCAATGTTTCATTCATTTTTCTTCGTTATAAATAAAAAAAAAGTGTCATTTTAAGTGAATTTGAATGAATGTATGTCGTCCTTCATCCGTCTATTGGTCCGATATAATTGGGTCTAAATCGTTAACCTTTTCTGTATTTAATTACATTCACACTAGCGTTTGTTTAGTACTGTATGACGGCTGTAAAATGTAGTCCCGAGTATCAGTAGTGGTATTACTTACTGGTCCTTTGGGATCATCAATCCCAAGCTATGTGGCCTTAAAGGGACACAAGGCAATCTTGAGTTTTATTCAAACATCAAAATTTGCTCCTCAGTTTACTTATCCTGCGTCATTTTGACTTTAAAACTGCTTGCATATAATTAAATAAAAAAAAGGAGATTTCAACTTTCTTCAATATTTTACCAAATTTGTAAATATATTACTGCTGCAATATTATAAAAATTTAGTAATATGCAAAAATAATTTGCTTTGAACTATTCTAACAATTAATATTAATGATTGAACAAATGCAAGTTAAGAGGAAAACTAACGGGACGCCGTGAATTTTAAAAAAATCAAGATTGCCGTGTGTCCCTTTAAAGTAGATTACTGCTGAAGCCGATGCTCATGGGCATGATAGGTGTTGCACCTTATATTACCTCTCATGAACAGACTCAATAAAACCGAGTTTGCTACTTCTCCCTATTGTCTGTGTTTTTTGTTTCCTAGGAATTTTCTTTTCATTATTTATTCTGATAGTCAGGGAATGGTGAATCTGGATTCCTCAGCATTCAACGTTCAGTACTGTATTTAATATCCTTCTAATTACAGCGAGATGGGTGCGACTTAAAGGTTAATTAATATGTAACAAAAGTTGTGTGTGTGAATGAATGAATGAATGAATGGTGTTTTACGGCACGTCGACACAAAAATAGGTCATATTGTGCGCAAAAATTGATGAAAGATGAAGAAATGAAGTAGTAAATAAAACTTAATGTAAATGTATAAAGATAAAACTATTTACAAATAAGCGATGATATGATAGTAATATAAACTATGTATAAATGTAAATCAACAAATGACTTATAGTGTAACAGGCGAACTATGCGTTATCAAGCGTTCCATCATTGATCGACTTAATATTGTGTACACAGATAACGTGTAAAACAGTTGATGATTCGTTAAACAATATTTCAATCTCTCCTCTCGACTCTCGATAGCCTCGGGTGTTTATTGACTTGAGTCCAGTTCATTGTTATTTGTTAACTGGTATATACTAGATTTATCAGCCCCAGGCCGTCACAGCTGTCGTATTGACATTCTTATCTAGTTAGTAGCAGGTGATGACAATAGACAAACTGCCTCTATTCTCAAAATATGTAAGTGTTCAAAGACAAATAAAATCTATAAAAGGCTTTCATTTGATGACGGCTACTTCATTCAGTTAGTTTTGTTGTTGTTGTTGTTGTTTTTTGAATTTGTTTTTATTTGCCAAAACATCATATAATCCAATTCAATTCAATTCAGTCAGTATATATATAAATGAAGGGGCCATCTATAATTATATAATATATATGTGGAGCTGTTCCAACTAAGAACATGAGTTACAGTTTATGAAGATAGGTCAAGTATTTTCGTGTGTTTTTTTTTGTTTGGTTTTGTGTTGTGTGTTTTCTGTCATTTACAACACTTACAGTCTGAGCAGTACAATACGGAGACGTCAGTTTGCTGGGTCAAATTTGTTGATATCAACTTTTTTCATATAGTTGGTATGAACGTCGGCTTGGATATTACATAAATAAAAAAAAAAAAAGTTATAGTTGATTGCAATCGGTAAAGTATTTTCGAAGTTATGATGAGTTAAAATTGGCAACTTCACCATACTGATTGTGTGACGTCGCAAAACAGTACATTATTGATTACAAAACCTTTGATTAAAAAGCATACATTATCCGGAACATTCGTTGTTATGTCGTGAATAACAGATTTTATTTCATCTCGATGTGATAAAATTCACATATTTTTGAGAGGAATTTTTGAAAATCTTGGATATTATATATGACATATTGACAAAATCTAGTAAATCACTGCAAACTGATCAAAATAAATATACAAATGTAAATGTATAGATTGCATGTTTATTCTTCATTTGCATTTATTTTCTTTGCTTTAAAAGGCATTTTGTCAATATGCCAAACAGTCTAAACAGGGTTAATGGCTCATAATACGTTTTATGTTAAAATGTCCTATATACTCGTACTCGGAGTTTAGAAAACAATATATAAACAAAATCCTATTGAAATAGTTCAAATATGCAAGAACTTATTTTGTTAATTAACCCAGAATGTCAAAAAAGAAATAAGAAACGTGGCTATTTTTGTATACAAATATTTTAATAAACGAAATGAATGTTCGTTTGCAAATAATTCACAAACTTGTTTGTTGGTAGTACCTACTTGTTTAAATTAGGTAAATCTAACCTATATATTATGTATAACTGTAATGGATAAAAGCCTTCTCCACGCAAATGAAAGGACTTATTATTAAACTCATATATAATTTTATCATAACAAAAATGATATAGTGCATTTGCAAAATACGTAAGCTGTGAATACTGTATATTTTGATGCATATCCACATGCGACATTTGCCTAATGGAATTTTGATAATAAACTTGTTCAAAACTGTTTTATCTTTTTTACACTCTAATCGAATGTTTCAGTGGGATTCACCAACCTTTTTTAAGGTTAAATTAACAAAATATAAGTAACAGCCATTTTACTGTATTGACAATCCAACATTAATGTATTTAATATGTAATTACTAGTGATTGCTTCACTCGTTTGTTAGGATTGTCAATACAGCAAGATGGATGTAACTTAAATAGTGTTAATTATTGTGTAATAATTGTTGAAAGGTAGGAATGAATTCCACGTTGGATTAAAGTGTAAAAAGAGAACAGAGGGTTATCAATAGATCCATTATTGTCATTCTGGATTATACACTTTTTATTGTATCGTATGACAATTGGTAGACTTTCACCGCGCCATTCGGGAAAGTAGTGAATGTTTACTAGTTTCGGGCGAATGTTCTAAATGTCAATCAGGACAAATAAAACCAAGTCAATGTGCTCCACATTTACATATAAAATGCCCGTGTGCTCTGACATTACTTTGTGAACAATACTGGGTTTATCATTGTAGTTGATCGGTAAATACTGCTAAATAAGGTTGGATAATAATCACCTCCACTCTCTTAAAGGTCAAAAACATAAAACAAAAAAGGTTTATGCTATTTAAAAAAAATATAAAAAAACAACCACAGAAATTGTGTCCAAATAAAATGTTTGCGTTTAAATGTGTGCAAATGAAAATGTTTTTTCACATAAACCAGAATGTGTAACCTGACGATTTTACTGGCAATATGGCAACGGAGAGGAACTATCTGGCTGATGGAACGGAAGTAGAGTTGATATATTTCACGTTCTGGGACAAAGTGGCCATTGTTAGTGGTGCAATCGGATTCCTTTTGTTGGTATTGTTCTGCATGCTATGTGTCATATGTCCCGGATGTTTGTTCCACTGGATGTGTTGCAACGATAATGAAGCCGTCAAAGCGAAACAAACAAAAAAGAAAACAAACGGTGAGTGCATACATTTTATGAATAACGTATTTTAAACAATGTTGGTGAATTTATTCTGATTACTCTAGTCGTATCATGGATAAAGACAAACTATTATATGGTATAATGTTTAGCCTCGTTAAATATCGTAGTTACTTATAATCGTGAGAGCGCAGACCTAACAATAAACAGAAAGGAAAATTCCATTTTGTTTATTTCGCTCTTCGGTGCATAGTATTTTGTTAGATACTGGGACCACAGGCCACTGGCCATGGCGGAAACATAGATCTCTATGTCCACAGCCATATGCATGCCATCTTCTGGATGGTTAAAAGTGTGCTCTATTGATTTTATGAATATTGAGTTCTGCTCAACCCGGGGATAGAGGGCGTGAGGGTAGCTAGCATATTTCACTACCGTTCACGAACAGTCTCAGTCAAACCGAGACTGCAATATTTCGTGTGTGTCGTGTTTCCAAAGGTCCACTCTCATACTCTTTTACGATATGAACTAGTGAATGTCATTAGTGGACCAAATATAGGTGGCACACTTATTTTCCTTCAAACTCCTCTCTCAAATATTCACTGATTTACCGTACATTCATCAGAGGTATAATTAATAGACAAATGGGGGTGTACAAATCATAATTATTGTGTTTTTTTCTTGTAAAAATCGACGGATTGACATAGTGAAACGTTCAATCAAACTTGTTTGCTCAATATATAAGTAAGGAAATACTAAAATTGGAAAGTGGCATTAGTTTGCGGTAGCTTTCCGATGCGCATGCACATCCATCGCAGTGATGTCTGAATGTTTTCGGTATCTGTACATGTATTAATTAAACAACAATACACATTTTTGTTCTTATCATTCATTTTATAGTTTCTCTAACTAAATATTAGTTTAAAGGTGAAATAAAGAGTGTCTTTTGAGCATATATTCTGAAATATATGTATATAATATACAATCTGTTCACATATTGCACTTATT